>JAJLUM010000117.1:0-40962 GCA_030564265.1 Blastobotrys attinorum
AAAAAAAAAAAAAAAAAAAAAAAAAAAAAAAGAGATAGAGAAACGAAGCTAACAAGAAAAACTCCGATTTCATCAACTTTGCGTCAATTGGTGTGTGATGAAAACGCATTTGGGGCCTGAGCCGCAGCGCTTATCTCGGGCATAACGAAATATCACCGCCCATACTAAAACCGTATTAGACGATATAATAAAAGGCCCGTCATGTGAAATAAATAAAACAGTTTCAATCCAATCTGAAAATTTTTGATCGGCATTATACAAACATGGTCCATTCATTGGCATAGGATCCCACTGAACAGCGATCGAAACACCACCATGTAGCTGCAAAATAGAATGGAAAGGCTCCCATGGAGACTAAATTAGGGAAAACTCTCAACCTAGAGATATAGATGCCAAAGTTGAAAAAGAATAGCAAAAAAAAAAAAAAAAAAAAAAAAAAAAAAAAAAAAAAGAAGAAGGATCAAGTATCAAGAAAAAGAAGGGATCAGCAAAAACCTGTCCAAGAGCAATCCGCCTCGGAACCGTGGGTCATACGGAAGCTACTCCTGCGTATCATGACCTTCATCAATACAACAATACATCAAGAATCAAAACCAAGTGTCATCATTCATCATAGTTCCTTCTGGCACTTCTCCCAAATAAAATATCCATCATGTCATAATTCATGTGGTAGGCGGCTGCTCGTGGGGGCCACAAAATGAGGGGGCTTAGAAGGAGAAGTGGGTCTCCGCCGCATATGTGGAACTTTGGAATACAAGATGCATCATGATTCATAGTACAATATCTCCATCTTCTGCAAGCAAGCTTCTTCTTCTTCATACCAGGTTTTTTCTATATAGGCACTGTTAATAATAACGTAGAAACTGAGAGCTTTGTGAACAATACAGGGCATGGAAACCCAGCCGTAGCTTAAACCGACATGTATGTAAGCGCCCAAATAGGGCTAAGATGCCCATGTAGCATGCTGCAGCTTTTGGATCGACATTCAATTTTCGGTCAGAATTTGGCAAATTCTGGGTCCAACATTGGTTCTAGTAACCTTCTAGCAGTTCACTGGTGAAGCTCTTCCAGTTCTGGGCCTTTTACTGCTGCTGTAGCTCTTCTAGTCCATTCCGAGCTCTTCTAGCCCAGTTCCAATTGTCTATTTCCGGAATGCAGCTATCCTAAACTTTTTTTTTCTGTTGGACCGACGACATGCTACATATTTACCAAAACACCGGGAAAAAAGTCACATTTGCATGTCGCTCACATATTATAGCCTGACTTCCAGGAGCGGTTTTTATTTATTGTGCTAGAATGTAACGGTTTAGTCTCTTTGGTTTCGTCTCCGCAGGACCAACGCCCGACGCCCTAAACGAGACCTAGCGGCTCCACATGTGCAACAATGGGAGCTAATGGTGCTTAATTTTCAGTATCTATTGATATATAAATACGGCTACATCCTGCTTTTTATTTTTTTTTTCTTTCTCTTTTGCTCTTGCTCCCTTTAAATTTACATCTATAAGTATATATCCTTTCTCCCTCAAGCTCCAAGGTTACTCACGAGAACGGTTCGTATAGAGTAGAAGTGGTACCGCTTTTCGCCCTCGCAGTCTCGCAAAGCCTCCTTGAACACACCATTCCACCGCATCTGGGCTTCGCTTGCCCTTTGTAAAAATCACCAGGTCTAGAGTACTTTTTGTTGTGCATACCGGTGCATGAGACCAACTTATCTGGTTTCTAAATATATATATATATAAGGCACAGATAACTGCGTCACCACAGCAAGCTGTCATTATTCCTGACTAGTGCCCGACAATAATAAGGGGTCAGTAATATAATAACTCATCGATCTATTGTCTATTTGTGTGAATGTCTGCAGGTTGTCTACACAGTATCCCTTGGAATCGTCGCTTAATTACAGTCACTCACTGACCACAGTCAAACCACTGACCGCAAAACCACCCGTTCCTGTCCATTCATGAATCGATACAAACCTCTCGACGCATCCATATAAATACCCACTCGACAATGCAAAAAGTCCTTCTACTAGGAGCCACCGGCTACGTGGGTAGCCATGTCCTCGATAACCTGGTCAGCCAGCGATATCAAGTCATCGCAGCAGTAGAAAAACCAAGCCAAGCTGAATTCTACCGTCGCAAGTACCCTCACAATAACCTGGCCTTCGTAACAATACCAGACATTTGTCAAGAAAACACCCTCAACTCCATAATGAAGTACAACCAGGACATAGACTACGTTATCCACCTAGCGTCTCCACCATTGACAGGAGACAGCGATAAAGACATCGACAGAGCTGCAAAGGCGATGACCAATGTCATCAAGTCCATCGACAAGCATGGTGATGCTGTCGAGACTCTGGCTGTTGGATCCAGCTTTGCAGCAATGATCAACGACCCCCCTCGGTTCAGAGATCCCAACAAGACTTACACGTCTAGAGATGTCAACCAAATTACCAGGGATCAGGCAAAATCGGATAGCTGGAAGACATATCTCGGAATCAAGACATTTGCCGAGACGGCCTGCTGGAAGACCTACAGTAACATGTTCCCACCTCCCCAATTTGCATTAACAAGTATCGCCTTGCCGCTGGTACTTGGACCACCCATTCACGATTTCAAATTCGTAGCCAACGACAATCCTAATAATAATAATAGCAGCAACAGCAGCAGCAACAACAACAACAACATTAACATTAACAATAGTAATAATAATAATATCAAGAAAAATGTCCTTAAACATCACCATCACCATCAGTACTACAAAATCAGCAGCAGCAGCAATACCGATGATGACTATTTCACTGACTTAACTCTCAACTTTGCATTCAATCTGATTGACTCAAGAGACACATCAGTAGACGATTTACCAATCCCATTCGCAATAGATGTAAGAGATGCTGCAATGGCTTTTGTTCGGGCAATCCAGCTTCCTCCACAGACAAACCGATGGTTTATGGCCAGTCACAATGTGTGTTCTCAACAGATTGTCGACATAGCTCGTCAGTCCAATTCTGAACTGCACTCTCGGTTGCCTACTGGAAACCCCGGCTCAGCAGAAGACGAGCTCGATGTTCAATGTTCTTTTGACATATCTGATACCAACGAAAGTGTGGGGATCCAATACATTCCTCTAGAGTCGACAATCAAGGATACTTTCGAAACGTTATTAAGATACAAGTAATTCTATTTGAGTTAAGTAGCCATATATATATATTATTTTGCAGCTTTCATGTTCGCATCTGAAGGTCATGAGTAACCATGGCACATTAGCATACTAAATAATTATGGGCCCAGAGTAGTTAGCACTGTATTCCCAGAGTAGCTAGAAGGTTATACCATGCTCCCAGATAAACCCCAGGCTTGGTGTCAAGACACTTGCCGTCCTTGGACCATCAAATAGCTGTTCACCATACACAGTGCCTTTTCTTTCAAAATTATTAGCTTGAATTACTCATTATTATATTCATCAATATATTTCATCTTATCACGGTCATAAATCTCCCAGTATATTTACACTTTTGGAAAGAGTCACGCTTAGTTACGAAATCTATTGTCACATATATGCTTTATGAGACTAATTATGCAATGCAGCGGTCCAGTCGTAGCCCCTCCACAGATTATTGAAATATTTGGCCTGATTCGATCCAGAATTGTTCACCCACTGGCCCCTCTGACGAACAGTAGCGAGATCAACGTTTGTCATCCCGCCAATGATTTGCCTAGCAAACCGATCCCCTTTGGGCCACGTCGATGCGTTCTCAATTATATGCCCCATTCCCCCATCAATGTCGAACCATACGTGAAAATATGGTGCCTCTTTGGCAATTGACGTTTGGAACCCAAATCTGCCCTTATCCCCAGTTTTAATAATCGCCTTGTGGTCACCCCATTCCTCAGCATATTCCAATAACCCTTGGCTGAAGTAACCTGGAGCAGATTCCAGCACTGAATACCGCACGGGCACTGCAAATATGGAAGCATGCTTTTGAGGATTCCTGCTAGCTGCCGTTTCATAAAAGATCACTCCTTTGCCCTGGTCGTGCCACATTCGTGTAAGAGCCTTCATGAAATTTCTAATTTCCTCCCATTCATCATCGTCACACTCCAGAGTGTTCAGACGATGATCTGTGGGCACTATCACACAGGTGCCTTTGGCAATCTCCGGGTCAGGAGGCATGCATAGATATGTACGAGTAGCCAAGCTGATGACCGTAGTTGGTGCTTGTTCTTTACCCTCAATGCACAACCAGCACTTGTCAATGTACTGATTGAGCTGTCTAGTTTTGGCGATGGCTCTGCTTCTGATAGCCTGATCGGAATCTGATGTCACCTTTCCGAGCCGCCCTGCCATATCGTCCTGATAATCAGTATCAGTGGAGAATGTCCCATCCTTGCCAATCTGTTGGGCCATTTGTCTACCTAGAACGTCTTGGCCCTTGGTTTCCATTTCTTCCCTTACCATGTCTTGAATCGTGGGGTCTGACCTGCTACTGTTTGAGCTTGGCATAAACCGTTTATCGATAATTTTAGTCGTTTGATGGTTTGGTGATGCTGGGTAAGCTGCTAGAGATTGAGCCGCACCGCTATCGAGCATCAGCTTCTTATAGTCCTCGGTGAGCTCTGCTGCACGTTCTTTTTGGCCTCGCATTTCAGCTTTATATATTACGGCTTTTATTTTGTTCAGTTTTGATGTGGGGGTGTTGTCATCTGGATCAGTCACATGTGCTACTGCTGGTCTTTCTTCATCGTCTTCATTACTAGACTCAAACAATGGACCGGTTTCTTCAGTGATTACCCATTCACCTTCCTCGTCCTCATCTACCACCGTTACTCCTTCTTCTAGTGATTTTGGGGCTTTTTCTTCGCCGTGAGCTGACGGTTTCCCACTAGGGCTTTTAGACCGTCTCCGGCTACTTCTGTGGGAGTGTCTGTGGCTTTCACTGCGACCATGAGAGTGATGACTTCTTCGATGACGTCTCTCACGATCTCTATCTGAATCCCTATCTCTGTCACGATGATGATGCCTGCCTGAGGTACGATCAGATTTGTGCCGAGAATGTCCATCTCTTGATGATGCCCGATGTTTATGTTTGTGATCTCTATGCCCCCCTTCCCGTTCATGGTGGTGGTGACGATGACGGTGGTGATCACGATCACGATCACGATCTTTGCTGCGACTTCTGTATCTTTCACTCTCTGAGGGAATTCCGGCTACTGGATCCATGGTTATGTAGCAATACAGTCTCTAGCACTAGAAAGGAACCAAGAGAGTACGAAGAGATGGGAGAATAGACATATTTTTTTTCAGAACTTTTTTTTTTCCCCCTCCGCTTCCCGATCATTTCACCGTGCTAGATCATAGATATTTCACGTATTTGTGCATTACACGATTTTATCGAAGGTATTAAAATATGGCCAAATATTGGTGTGATCTGTGTAAAACCGTAAGTGTCTTCCTTTCTTACACCAGATCAGCGAGGGAAACTAACCAAATTTCTATATAGTTCGTGCTTGATAGTAAAGCCGGAAGGGCTCAACATGAATCATCATTGAGACATAAAAACAATGTGGAACGACAGATAAGCAACATGCAACGCGCAAAAAGAGAGAAGGAGAAGCAGCAGTTATCGGAAATTAGAGCATTACAGAAAATGGGCATAAATACGAATGGTCATATCGATCCCAGTGACGGTTCAGCACAGTATTATAACAAGAAGAGAGGGAGCACAACACATAAATTCTCAAAGCCCAGTTCTGGCCCAATAGATGAATACGGAAATCCTTTGGTTATTCATGATACTATTCCAGATAGTGGTTTGATTGCTCAGCCGGGTGAGTGGTCTAGCGTTCAGCCGGATGATAAAAAGCGTGAGCGTGAGGAAGAGAAAGAAGAAACACAAGAAGATGGTGGAGAAAAGTCAGATGATAAGCTAGAGTACCGTAAGCCGATGTCTAGTGGTTTGCAGAGGCATCATCATGATTCTGAGATTACGACTAAGGTATACAGGCCTTCGCTAGATGACTTGGAGCTCGACTCTGGAGGGGCTGTCAAGAAGGAGGAGGGCGAGAAGGACGAATCTGTAGATGCTGCAGCTCCCAAAAAGAGCCTGTTCAAAAAACGAAAAGTTGCCAAAGTATAGAATGAGATATTGGTGATCGCATGGTATATTTTAATCATATTTATTTTGCATTTTACATTTTGTTGTCACTGTTTCTATTGGGGATTGGACCAGTCCAGGCGTGCGGCTCAGTTCCAGTTCCCCTTATGAATATAGGGTTTGAGCTGATTTTGAGTATTTACTGGCAAGTCTGGTATCTACCAAACGAAATGCTTATATAGGGATATCCACTGAACTAGTTGGGTACATTAGAACATCCGATTGTTTGTTCAACTTGTTGAATGAGGTACTCACCGATGCAATTGGTTGAGATCTGGAGAGTTAAAATGATCCGGTCTTGGTTATTCATAACTCTGATTAATTAGTTTAAAGCTTTGTTGTAAGTTTTAATTATCTGGTTTGTCATATATAGAGCTTTATCTCTTTTACAGGAGATTGTAGAGTGGGCACAATCTGGGCTATGAGTGATATCAATACGACCCTGCGACAAACCCGCAATTACTGATACAAGGACCAAACAATTTAGTCTAGCCAACTCCATTGCTGCGGAATTTCCAAAAGAAAAGCTGGAATAAGTTATACATCCGGAATGAGCATATTGGATGTGTAACAGTATGGTGGGCCTGCGTCATATTTTCAAATGTCCGTGGACCCGTATTATACAGACTACTGCAGATCCTGTTTTCGTCAAATATAGTCCCACCAGTCAGGGTCGAATGGATGACGTTTTGGACGTCATCTATTTTGCACTAGCCAATCAATTTGTAGTTTTGGTCGCTCTTGAAGATATATGATCGTGATAATATTATTACAGCGTGCGCTGGTGGTGCTGCTTAAGGCATATAACTCTCAAATGTCTGATGCATATCAGGATTTTAAAGATCGCATTCAGGTCTAGACCTATAACTCCTGTTGTCTGGCTGCTAATTTGCTCATCAGGGTTGTCTATAAAAGGGAGATCAATTTCCCTGGAATACAGTTTTTATTCTACATCTCTTCAATCTACTCATTCCTCTGAACTACTACAACAAACAAACAATGGCTTGCTCCAACTGCTCCTGTAACAACTGCAACTCCTGTTCTTGCAACTCTTGCTCTTGCTCTAACTGCAAATAACTTATCTATGAGACAAATCAGAATGAACTTGTAGCGTGGTTCATCTTGTGAGGTATCGTTTTGTTGGATTTCATCACCGTCTGTACCTCTTTTTACAAAGCCTATATATATATATATATATCAGAATATTGAATGTTATTATATTTTTAGGATTACCTGAGATCTTTTATTATATGCTTTCTACTAGAGCCCGTTGCCACGTGCGCAGATGCATCAATACACCCTCCTTTCCCCCTGTTGCTTCTTGTGCGGCTCAAAGTCCCCTATTATATCCCCACAGCAACTGGAATGCGGCTGTGCGAACGTACGGTACTATATGGCTCTTAAAACTACTAGCCGCAGGTGTGGCTAGTAAATCCCCAAGCCCCAAATAGTGGGCTTCCAAAATTGATTCTGAGCCAGGCTCGGATAAGTTGAAACTAATTCTTCAACACCCATAATCAGGTGATATAAAAATGGGCTCTGTCTTACCTTTTGAGGTAATTGTGCTGTGGGAGCACCAGCCCGTGCCACCGCCACTTACTTTACAGTTTCCATGGCAACGGAGCAAGCCCCTCCTCCCGGTCAAGCCCACAGTATAAAAAGCAGCCACATCCAGCCTGTGGCCCTTTTTTGATTTTTCTCTTATAACATTCACGAATTATTCAACTCAAGAATACTGAGATCTTTTAAACATCTATCAAGAGAAAGCAAACAGATAACAAATATATATAATGCCATCTTCCTGTGCCTGTTCCAATTGTACCTGTGCTAGCGGTAGCTGCAATTGTACCTCCGAACGATGCAAGTGCTCTAGCTGTTCCAAGTAAGCACCCGTTAGTAGCTTCTATTGAAGAAGTTTGGTTTAATCGTTAAAGTGGATTAACGATTCAAGTAGTTCTACAGTGTCAAATCTATTTTAAATATATTGAATTTTTTTTATTTTAAAAGTATTTCTTGCCTTTTCCAAGCGTTTCTGCTATTGCAGATTGTAGACATCCCTTTACAAAACTATAATATCGTAGTAAGTGGGTAAACTAGCAATTACAGCTTTAGGTCGTAGCTAGTACGGGATACTAGACACAATTTTTACTCGATATACCAGAGTAGATGCACGAACTACAAAATCACCAGCTGAATACACTGCTTACATTACTATATACAAAACAATTACATTTAGCCTCTAAGTCCACTCCCGAGTCTGTCCTCGAACTAGCTCTAGCAACTTCCATCCATTAGTCTCTGCATTATCCATCTCCTCTGGAATACGGGTAATAACCATAGCATAGGTAGACTGCTGAATATGATCTTCCATACCGGCAGCAACCTCACCTGTTCGAGCCTTCACGTACATATGAACCTCTTGAGCTCGGCACCCAATCACATAAACAGGAATCTCTGATGGTTGAAGAATCTTTGCATTCAAAATATCGACCCCTCTAATATCCAAAACTCGTCCAGCAGAAATCAATCCCTTTTCTTTAAACTGCTTGGCCGAAGTAGCCCAAATGTTGAACGGGGCTTCAGAGAGCCACATCTTCAAGACCTCCTCGTCACCTTTAACATATGCATCCAGAACCTCCGGTAAGATATACGATCGGACATCGTTCATGAACTCATCCTGTCGGAAGTAGGGATCCATTTCCTTGAACTGCCGCACCACTCGAGCGCTTTCAGTCTCTTCGAAAAATGACCCAATCTTGTCAGTGATCGATCTCACTGTAGAAACAAATCCGTTTTCAGATTCTTCATACGCTAAACGAGCATCTGCAAACCGTTTGCCAACTGAACTTTTTTCAAAGTTCTCACTCCATTTGGGCTTTTCCGGCTCAGCGGTGGCGTGAGCCTCAACTGCCATACCGGCAGTTGGGTTCTCTTTAACATGTCGTCGATCAATACCTTCTTTGATCCCTTGCTCTATTCGTTTCTTTGCCTCCATCTCTCGACGCTTTCTTCGAGCTTCCTTGTCCTCGTATCCACCATATCGATTACTACTGCCGTCATCAATGACATCTCTGATATCTTTATAGAATTCAGTCTGTCGAATTGGTTCAGTAGCCTTGTCGATCCCATCTACGGTTTTGCTTGCCACATTTCGAGTATGCTTCATGGCAGATGAATCCCATGTTTTGGCAGCAACACCCCCTACAGCTTTACCAGCTGTGTTCAATCCTCGACCCATAGCGGTTCCGGCCGTACTACCACCTTTTTTGGCTTTTTCCATAGCATCTTTCGCTCTTTGGAAAGCTGCACTCTCTGACATTCGACCTGTTTCATCTTGCAGTGCCTTAATATCTTCTTGGAGTTCTTTACTCTTTTGCCACTCCTGCTTGAATGTGTCCATAAACACTTTGAAAGGTGATCTTTCTGGATCACCTTCTGACTTGTTAAATCTGATAGCAGAGGAGTGTAATCCTGCTGCTGATTGCTTGACGAAAGCTGGAGATGATCTCACCAGCTTTTTAGATGCTACAGCTCTGGTTCCTTGTCGAAGCATTTTTTTCTCTTTCCGGAGAATGTTTTTATTTACTTATCCTTTCGATTATTATTGCGTCCAGTAATTTACGGACTTATTTATGCAAAATACCTTCCCCCCACGTCGATGAATTCGAGATATTCGATGCTTTGAGATGGAGTGTGAGTAAAAAATATGTGTGGAAAAAAAAAAAGTTTTTCATGACTATTTGGCGATCACGGAGCCGAACATGGGCGTCGGAAGTGTATCGGCCAAAGGACATAAGAGCTGGTAAATTCTATCTGGCTATGAGATATGTATAAATGTAATATATATCACCTTTTTAACTGATCTAATGAAAGCTATTTAATCATTATATTTATTTATATATATATCAGTGTTTAACTCACTAAACGGCCTTAACCTATCTCTATTGAACCTGTATAGGAAATATTACAAACTTTGGCCCTAAGTTTTTGTTGATGTCCCAATCTGCGCGCACGCATGTTTTTGTAGTATTTCCTCTTCTAATTTAAAAAAATTAGTACAGGCAAACCGAAGTACCATATACCGACCGATATAAGGAATAGGATTCAGAGACTCAGTTTGAACCAGCTGTTTTATTAGTTACTAATTCTCAGTATACAGGTCAAGAAAAAAATAATAAGGGAGTCCACTGAGAGATTTGTTCCAAAAGACCTGTCCAGCCTAGGTATAAACTCTTGATGCTTTGTCGTTGAGTCCTACTGAAGTTTCGAATCCAGTTCTGTGGCGGTCAGTGAAGAATAACTAATTGTAATAAATAAATAGAGAGATGGTATGAATACCTGAAAATATACAAGGACAGTAACACTAACTAAAGTTGTAGGATTCGGACAATGGTCGTGGAAGGACCATCAAATCGTCGTCGGAGATGAAATCTCTCAAATCTCGCCCTGGGTATGATCCAAATTTTATATATAAAGAGAGAGCCATACTAACTTGATGCGTTCAGACGTGGATACGGCAAAAGGAGATCAATGGGTCATTTGCCGTTTAATTCTTTGCATAATAGTGGTACTAACGAGAAAAATGAGAGCTCTGCTGATGCAAACGACATCAGCAGGGCACGACCAGAAGCATTACGTCCACAAGACATGGCAGGAAATTCGAATTCCAGTCCTCCATCATCAGCATCAGCATCAGCATCATCTTCTCCTTCACAATCCAAGAAAAAGAAAAGGAAGCTTCTAACCCCCACGGCTACAGTACCAACTGACATCTTAGACCCCCATATCGACCCAGTTCCATTGATAGCTGGAGTGAAAAGAAGTGGAGCTTCTGTTGCTGATTCATCAATGAACAAGAAGACTAAAACGAATTCTTCCGCAATTAACAATAGTTACATCATCACTGAGGACATCCATGATGCCCATAGTGCACCGCAACATGCAAATGGATCTCTTCTACCAGTGAGGAAACTGTCAGTAGCGAGAATGCAGATTGGCAAATACGTCAGGAACAATGTAACTCTGGTGGTTGAATCAAAGTTGTATCACGGAAGATCAAAACTGACTTTTGGACTAGAAAATGCACCACAGCCGAAGCGTTTTTTGTTTGACGGCGATCAGGTCAAATCCTTCAAAGTTTGCTTGACCTCGAAGGACCTGGTCCTGGAGCTGATTGAACCCAGATCAGTACCGTCTAGTCCCAATAGTCCCCTAACGCGCCAAGTCTTCTACTCCCTGGGCAGTCAAACTTCAGCATCTAGCTTGGATACCTTCATCCAGGAATTGGATAAATATTACACGGTGGTGCATATCTCAAAGGACGAGATCAAGGCTAGTAGAGAGCTGGAACTACTTCGATCGGAACGCGAAGAAAAAACCGCGACCACTATCGCTCGTAATAACATGCACGACAAAGATACGAGTGATCAGAAAGATAGCACTTCATCCGGGGAAAATTCAATGGCACATAGCTCTACTTCTTTCTATGGCAGTGGTTCATCTACTGGCGAGCGGTTACAACCTTTATTTCCGAAAAAGCAGCTTGGTTTTTCGGTCCCTGATAAATCTACTAGTAAACAATCGCACTCCACACCAACCAAGCTTAGTGATCTTCCAAAGAGTACTCGCTCCCTTTCATCTTCTTCTCTTAAGCCTACTCACATGCAAATTGATGTGAGTGATGAAGAGCGTGATGTTGAAGGAAAAGAGCATGGCTCTCCGTCAGACAAAATCACCTATAGTGATTCCATTGCATCCAATCGTCCTAGGCGATCAAGAGCTCAAGTTATCGAAGACAAAAAGAAGGAAGAGGAGGAAATAAACGAATTGATGATTGCTAACAGGGAAAAGAATAAGCAAATATTTGGGCAGTCAAAGTTCACGCACACATTTGCTTACGACAAAAAGAATATTGAGATCACCATTGAGGATTTCAATCGACTAAACGATTATGAGTTTTTGAATGATACCATGATTAACTTCTTTCTGAAATACGCGATTGATCGGCTTTATCTATCAGATAATACCCTGGGTCCCAAGGCTGCTGAGAATGTCTACTTGTTCAACACTTATTTCTATGCTAGGCTCTCCGAGGGCAAGGCTGGTTATGAAAATGTTAAGCGCTGGACATCAAAAGTGGACATTTTCAAATACAAGTACATTGTAGTACCAATACATGCCAAAATGCATTGGTATGTGGCTATCATATACAATCTCCCAAAACTATTAGAGAACCAGGCCAAACGAGACCAAGAAGCTAGAGAAAATGATTTTGAAATTGAGATGGAAGTGGGCCAACAGAATAGATCTGAGGACGCGAAGCCCTCTGCTGATACGAATGGTAGCGAGGCAGAAGAAGCTAAGACAGCGGGACTTGGTGGTGAAGAAGTAGAATATGATGATGAGGAAGATGACATCAGATTAGTACAGGCTGCTAATACTGTTCAAACTACTGGGCGAACCACTAGGAACAGCTCGCTGTTTGGTGGTGGGGCAACCTTTTCCCCTTCATCTCCAAAATCTAAGGTCAGACGAGGTGTCAAACAGTTGCCCTCAAAGTTTCGACCTACGAGACCCCAGGATCCCGAAGATGCAACGTGCATTTTTGTGCTGGATTCATTAAGAACAGGCACCGGACATGGCGCTACTCAGAAAGTGCTCAAAGATTACATCCTTTCGGAAGCCAAAGAACGCAAAAACGTGGATATCGATCGCGACATCATATTTGGGTACAACCCAATCTGTCCTCAGCAACAAAACTATTGCGACTGCGGAGTTTATATAGTTCACTATGCTGAGATCTTTTTGAAAAACCCGGAAAAGTTCTCATGGCTAGCAATTGCTGGCAGAGCTGGAAAGAAAGGCGACGATAATGTCAAGGAGGAGATCAAGGAGATGTGGTGTGAATCTCAATTGGCAAATAAACGTCAAAATTTGAGACAATTGTTGCTAAGCGTTAAAGAGGAAGATAGTAAAAAGGCTTCTTCTGCATCTGCATCCAGGGAGCAATCTCAGCAGCCAGAAGAGTCATCTAGTGGAGGTGATTCTGCCACTTCCAAACTCGATAAACTAGCATTGAACGGGTCGTCGAGTAGTACTCCTAGGGAAAGTCCAACTAAGGCTTCACCTCGAGAATTATCTGCTTCTTCTGGAGATCAGGCTAATTGTAACACTGAAAACGAAAACGAAAATGAAAAGAAAGAACAAGAACGAGGAGCAGATGGCGAAGGAGTAGGAGACAAGGAGGAAGAGGATATAATGGTTGTTGAAAGCAAACAAGTTGAGAAGAGGCCCAGCTATCGGAAGCTAACTAATGATCGCAATAAAAGATCATGATATTTATTTATTAGCTTTGTGAATAAAGCATCTCAACGAATTCTTCATATGCATGTATAGATTACTTTAGTACTAATTATTCCATTTATATTTATAGACAAACGATCAGAACCCATTCTCTGCGGCTCAAACTCGCGTGCGCGTCGCGATAACTGTCAGATCACATTGAACCGAAAACTTGGAGTCCTGATTATCACTACCACCATGGAAGCATTACCTGACTATGTACTACACCAGATATTTGAACAATGCGAAACTGTAGATCGTCTATGCATTGCCTGCACTTCACGTAGGTTTCACAGTATTGTTAACCCTCTTATATCGTACACTCTCCAGCTAGGGTATGATACTATCATTGGCAGTGAAGATGGTTCCTGTCAAACCAAACGGATCAATACCCGCCACTTGGCAAACTATCTGGAGAAGGGGGTTTTCGATATCAAACTGAAGACATACATGAGGAAAATCACATTCACAGCCCATAGCAATTGGATACGAGACATCCAAGAAATACTAGATGTTATCAAGGAAAAAGGTTTAGATGAACACTTAAGACTGATAGAGATTAAGAATCTAGAATTTCCACACCGACCAACAATTGCATTTGTAAACTGGGTCACAGCGAGTTTCTCGCAGACAAATGTGCATCTCTCTCTATCAGTTCGTCGAACGGTTCGGGAGACCGACGTGATGAGTTTATCAAAACATGTTCGACGACTGACTATCAGCATGTCCTTGGATGAGCTGAGTGAAAGTGAGCATTCTGACTCCGACTCCGATTGGGATGACTATGATGATGAGAAAGACATTCAAGCGACAAGTTTTGATACTTTATTGAAGAGCATAAGAATCCCGGAGGGTTCGAAGCTCTGGCATGTGGACTTTTTGTGCGAAACTGAAGAGCATTACCCGGTTAGCGAGGAAGCTATAAATAAGTTTCTACAACATTGTAATGATCTTAGGACTGTGAGGATTGAACCAACTGTAGATGTTAAGAAGCTGGATAGTTCTCTCCCCTTAGTTAGTTCGTAAGGACATATTTGTGTGCGGCTAACTCTGGCCCAGCCTATTCCTTGGACCACCCAACCCCAACCGGGTAACCCCTATATATATGCATAGTCAAAATTTTCTACCGCATTTTCTAACTTAACTTCTTACCTCTTACCTCCATTTCCTCCCCTCGGCGACAGGTTTTTTTCACTAGTGGTGAGCCGCTTTTTAATATGCTACAAACTGTGGTTTAATTTTATACCGTACAGACGTACTCAGGGGGTAATAGATGTGCTCAGATATCGATCCACCGGCTTGTATACCTTGAGATGATAGCAACTCGGCGCTAAGCGACTGTTGTGTTTTTATTGATTCCAGAGTTCATGGCAGTGGCACTGCTGTCGTCGCTGTCTATACCCAGTTTTTATTTCTCGGTATACTTGATCGAGGATTCAACGCATCTTTCCAAGGTTCTTGTTGTCTTTTTCGATGATATCTTCGTACCCGGCAATTAGCCAATCACATCACAACGTTGTACTTGCTGCCACTACCATTCCACGATACCAATACCCGCACTTCATACCCACTACCTATGATATGAACATCTACTTGATTTTCATTTCTCGGAATATTTACCATCTGTCAAAGCAGAATAACCTACTGTCTATAGAATCTAAAGTAGTATAATCCCGCTTATTAAATATACTGTCTCCGTCTATGGCTGTAAATGTCAGAACGCTCTTTCAGTCTCGTGCAATTTTTTTTTTTTTTCCACCTTAACAGCGTTACCCGCACCCATTTAAAATACACCACTAAATTGCATCTTCACCTGAGAGAAGACTTACGAGCACACGAGAAAAAAAGAAAGACTAGTATTGAAATAAGAACGAACTATTCTGTTGCTAGTATCTGTATAAGTCGAAAACAGGATCTTCTTTAGTTTTCTATTTCAATAAGAGAAGTAGAAAAGTGTCTTTAGATTCTACTACTCAAATTATAAACGGCTCTTCAGTCTCTTATTTTGAGAGTAATTTCATATTACCACAGATTTGTGCATGCTTATTTGTTGTTTGTCATTTTGGGTATTTATTGATTGCTGTCTCTCTTAATAATAGTCAGATAAACATTCAATAACTAGATTGGTCACGTCTCGTTCATTTTGTTTGCATTATTCCAGCATTTCGTGATACCGAAGGTGTGACTTTTCACGAACCAAACTATCTTTCTAATTCTCAGCAAAACAACGACTAATATTTGCTGATTTATTTATTGAATTTTGACTATCTTATTATAAGGTTCGTATTTCTCTTTGATCAACAATATAGGTTATGGGCAACGCGAATCCCCGTGATTGAATTTGTGGGCACATCTCGAGTTTTATGAAACGCATTTTCCTCGATCGATACATATTCCAGCTAAACTAACGATATATAGACTTTGAGAAGCAGATATACCATAATGTCCTTCGAAACAGATGACCCAATGGTCGTCGATAACGGAAGAACAGCTACTGCTACTCCAGAAATCATCGACTTTGAACAGAACCCGGAACTGTATGGTCTAAGACGAAGTCGACGATCTCATACTGCTCCAGAAAGATTTACTGTCGAAGAGAGTCGTCGGAGTTATGCGGAGTCAAGTGCCAGCGGCTCTGATAGCGATGGTCCTTCGAGAAGAAAGGGTAGAAAAGGGGCCGCTAAATCGAAAAGAGGACAAAAAAATGCAAATGCATCTGCTGCATACCAGGTGCAAGAGGACCTTGATTCTGAATCCGAGTCTGACGATGATGAGGAATTCGGGGCTTCTTCGAAAAGATCACGGCAAAGCCGAGGTCGCCGAGGGAAAAAGCGTCAGAAGAGGAATACCAATTCTGAAGGAGAGGAAGATATTGGAGCATTTGCTCCACAGATGCGATTCTCTACGAGAAATAATAAAGTTGTCAACTATAGCATTGATGACGACGATGATGATTTCGAGGACACAGTGAGTTACCAACCCCACGAACCGGAATATCACAATCTTCCCGAGCCTGTCGATGCTGAACCTGTAGATGCCATTGATCAAGTGTTGGATCATGCCCCTATAGAAGGTGCTATAGGTGCTGGATTGGACCCAACGAATCCAAAATCAGGCATGCAGTATTACATCAAATGGCAAGGGTATTCCCATCTACACAATACCTGGGAGCCGTATGACGGTTTGATGCAGTTTAAGGGTACAAAGAGGCTTGACAATTACATTAAACAGAGAGTCATTTATGATCAGCAGGTTCGAAGTGATCCTGCGACGACCCGAGAAGACATTGAGGCAATGGATATCGAAGAGGAACGACGCCGTGATGAGTACGAGGAGTTCAAAACTGTAGAGCGGATAGTTACATCTGATCGGGTGTATGACGAGGAAGAAGGCATGACCCGGTTGAAATACTTAGTCAAATGGAAGCGACTATATTACGACAGTTGTAGCTGGGAAGATGCCGAGGAAATTGCAAAATTGGCTCCCAGTCACGTACTAGATCAATTCCAAACTAGATCGAGATCCAAAATTGCACCTTCTAGCAGTGTGTCATATGGTGCGCAACACCGTCCGCAATTCGAAAAGCTCAGCGAACAACCAGCTTTTGTTAAGAATGGTGAATTACGTGACTTCCAGTTGACAGGTCTGAATTGGATGGCATTTCTTTGGTCGTACAATCGTAATGGTATTCTAGCAGATGAAATGGGTCTTGGTAAAACGGTACAAACTGTAGCATTCTTATCGTGGCTGATCTACGCCCGGCAGCAGCATGGTCCGTTTTTAGTTGTTGTGCCACTGTCTACTGTCCCTGCCTGGCAAGAGACTTTGGACTACTGGGCTCCGGATGTCAATTATATTGTCTACTTGGGTAACAACCGAGCACGGCAGACTATTCGAGAGCATGAGTTCTTCATCAATCCTACGTCCAAAAAAGTCAAGTTCAATGTTCTGCTGACTACGTATGAATACATCTTAAAGGATCGGTCTGACTTGGGCCAGATCAAGTGGCAATTCTTGGCAGTAGATGAGGCTCACCGTTTGAAGAATTCGGAATCGAGTTTATACAGTTCATTGAAAGAATTCAAAGTTGCTAACCGGCTCTTGATTACTGGTACTCCTTTGCAGAACAATATCCGTGAATTAGCGGCATTGGTCGACTTTTTGATGCCCGGAGAGATCGTCATTGATCAGGAAATTGACTTTGACGATCCCGATACGGATCAAGAAGGTTATATCAAGGACATCCATAACCAGCTTCAACCTTACATTCTGCGACGACTGAAGAAAGATGTCGAGAAGTCATTACCATCCAAGTCGGAAAGAATCTTGCGGGTAGAAATGTCTGATATGCAGACCGATTACTACAAAAACATTCTTTCAAGGAATTACAGCGCATTGAATGCTGGTGCCAGTGGGTCCAGCCAAATGAGTTTATTGAACATCATGGTAGAGTTGAAGAAAGCCAGTAACCATCCTTATCTATTTCCGAATGCTGAAAATCAATATATGGCCAGAGTCAATCAGCAGCAATCAGCACGTGAGAACACCCTGCGTGGTATGATCATGAACAGTGGCAAAATGGTGCTGCTAGATAAACTTCTTGGACGGCTCAAGAAGGATGGTCATCGGGTCTTGATTTTCTCTCAAATGGTGCGGATGCTAGATATTCTGGCCGATTATCTCCAGATTAGAGGACTTGCGTATCAAAGACTCGATGGTACGGTTCCTGCTGCCACACGGAGAGTTGCAATTGATCATTTCAATGCTCCTGATTCCCCAGATTTTGTCTTTCTGTTGTCTACAAGGGCAGGTGGTCTCGGTATTAACTTGATGACTGCGGATACTGTTATTATTTTCGATTCTGATTGGAATCCTCAGGCTGATCTACAAGCTATGGCTAGAGCTCATCGGATTGGCCAGAAAAACCACGTAATGGTTTACCGTTTTGTGTCGAAAGACACTGTAGAGGAAGAAGTTTTGGAACGAGCCCGTAGAAAGATGGTGTTAGAGTATGCTATTATCTCTCTCGGTATAACTGACAAATCAGGGGCTGCTAGCAGCACCAAGAAGGACCCAACTGCTTCTGAGCTGAGTGAGATTTTGAAGTTCGGTGCTGGTAACATGTTCAAATCTGGCAATAATCAAAAGAAATTGGAGAACATGAATTTGGATGATGTGCTGAACCATGCTGAAAACCACGAAACGACTCCTGATCTGGGTGAATCACACCTTGGTGGTGAAGAGTTCTTGAAGCAGTTTGAGGTTACTGATTATAAGCCAGATGTGTCGTGGGATGATATCATTCCTGCTGAAGAATTGGCCAAGATCAAAGAAGAAGAGGAAAAGAGAAAGAACGAACAGTTTCTTCAAGAACAAATTAGCATGTACAGTCGAAAAGAAAATGCTCGACGTAACAATAACGGCAATGGAGTCAAGCTTGAAAGCGATGATGACGATGATGATGACGACGATTCATCAAAGAGGAAGAAGAAAGCCAATAGTAAGAAGAAAGGAGGGAGCGCTGGGAGAGCAGCAGACTCCGGTCCGTCTACATTGATGGAGCGAGAGATCCGTGGGCTGTACAAGGCAATTCTACGATATGGCGACGTCTCATCTATGTGGGAGTCATTATTCGCAGATGGAACTTTGTCCAATAGAAAACCAGAGCTGATTAAAGCTGCCTATGCTGAGATGGTAGCTACAGCAAGAAACAGCATCAAAGTCGAAACTGAACGAAGAGCTGCTGAAAGGGAAAAAGAACTTCAAGAGCTACAGAAACAGCAGCAGGAACAGCAAAAGAATGGAGGTGAGGAAGAGAGTGGTAAAAAGAATTCTTCTCAACAGAAACGAAAAGAGGTTAAGAAGGCAATTCTTTTTGAATTTGCCGGGGTCAAATCTCTAAATGCCGAATTGCTGCTGCAACGGCCAGAAGACCTGTCTATCATTCGAGCTGCAATGCCTTCCAGCAAACTTTTGGACTACCAGGTTCCATCATCTGTCAAGCCTGTGCATCAATGGGATTGCGAATGGGGCCAGGACCAAGATTCCAAGCTATTGGTGGGTGTCTGTAAATATGGATACGGTGCCTGGGCACAGATTCGTGATGATCCTACTTTGGGTATGCAGAACAAGATGTTTTTAGAGGAGCATCGTGTAGAGAAGAAACAGGAGCGAGATGCTGCTGCCGCTGCGGCGGCAGCAGCCTCACAGGACGCGGCGGCAGGATCATCTGCTCAGCAGGATGACCCACCAAAGCCTAGTGTGAAGAAGGAGGACGAAAAGGTTGAGGAGGAGCAGAAAAAACAAGAAGACGGTAGTTCTGCTAAAGACTCTGGATCCAAAACTTCCAAAAGGAAAGGTCCAAAAGCACCTGGTGCTGTACACCTGGGTCGTCGTGTCGACTACTTGGTCTCTGTACTGAAGGACGATCCAAATGGTGGTAATTCCTCTTCCAACCATAAGAATAATGACACCAATAAGGATGGTAGCGCTAATGGCACTGCAACTATTCCAGGGGAAAAGAAATCACGGAAAAAGGCTGTGCCGAAGGAAGTCGCAGCCAAGTCAGCATCTCCAGCTGCTAGTAGCAATAGTGGTAGCAAAAAGCATGCACATGACCTTGGAGGGGGCAAGAAAAAGAATAGTCCTCGACCAGATGCTAAGCCACGAGGAGCTTCTAAATCCAAATCTCCTCAAGCAGATACTAATGGTGGCAGTTCTACTACTGGGGATGCTGGAAACTACAGTGATTACGAATCGATGGACGAGGATGACTGTAAGGACAAGCTTCGCCCAATAAGACATTCACTAAAAAAGCTGAAAAAGGGCAATTCTGGGATGGGACGACAGGAATATTCCTCAATGTTGAAGCACGAGCTGTTTGTGGTTGGAGAGTTTATCGACAAGGAGATTCACAGGGCCAAGTCTAAGGATCCGGCTAAACTAGAGAAGCATTTATGGGCCTTCGCATCGTATTTTTGGCCTGCGAAGGTTCCCTCGGCCAAGATTCGAGCTATGTATAAAAAGAAGAAGCAGGAGCAGGAGAAGGAAAAGGTGTGATGATGCAGCGTTTCGGTGCATTAATACTACAGTGATTTCATTATTTAATCTTATAGTACAATAATATTTTGTAATCCGTGGATAATCTAGCATTCTGATTACTGGTTTAATTATTTGGTTATTTTAGTGCGACATTGTCGCTGACAGCGTTGAACTAATGTAGTGCGGCTATAGTAAACCAGCGCAGCATGACTAAGATCCGCTGCAACTTACCAAGACTGATCTTCTGTAATAGCAGAGCACATGATCGCTTAATTAAGTGAAACTCGGTCATCTATCATATTGCAATACTGATCATTTACAATATTATGACACGTACCAATGCTTTTGCACCACTGATAATCATACGAGAATCCATGTCTCATCACGTAATCTTCCCACATGCTGCTTACGTAGTTCCGCCGCACCCTTTGCATAAAATTTTTTTCCTGCGCGTATATCTTAGAACGAGAAATTTTTTCGACATTAAACGCGTGCTATCTTTTTGCAGTACAAAAAAAAAAAATTTCAGCTTCTCTTCTTAACGCATCATTTATTCTTATTTTTTTTTTTTTTTAAATTCTTAAATAACTACGAATTATTCATATATATTGATATATTAACCAATCTTTGAGGTTTGTATTCAATAAATAATAATAAAAAAAAAAAAAAAATAAAAAAAATTATCAAAAAAAACAAAAAAATCTAAAAAATATTCTATTCCTTTATTCCTAAAAAAATAAAAAAAAAGAATTCATTACAACATTAGATCATCATCGACTCTTAATACTACAACCAAAATGTCTGCTGATGCTTCTGTTACTGCCGCCGAAAAGGCAATGGAAAAGTTGAACTTGGAAAATGAGTCCAAGGAACAACAAGAACCTACTTCTACCACCACCCCAGCGTCTACTGAAACCAAGACCGAAGGTGAAGAAGCCGCCACCACTTCTTCCTCTGCCGCCGCTGGCACTGGTGAAGAAGAGGAATCTTCCGAAGTTCCAACTACTAACGCCTCATTGTACGTTGGTGAATTGGATCCAACCGTCACTGAAGCCATGTTGTTCGAAGTCTTCAACCAAATCGGCCCAGTCGCCTCCATTCGAGTCTGCCGAGACGCTGTTACTCGACGTTCTCTGGGATACGCCTACATCAACTACCACAACTCTAACGATGGTGAAAAGGCCCTAGAAGAACTAAACTACACCCAAATCAAAGGTCGAGCCTGTCGAATCATGTGGTCCCAACGAGACCCTGCTTTGCGACGATCCGGTGCCGGTAACATCTTCATCAAGAACTTGGACCCAGCTATCGACAACAAGGCCCTCCACGACACCTTTTCCGCTTTCGGTAACATTTTGTCCTGTAAGATCGCTACCGATGACTTTGGCAACTCCAAGGGTTACGGATTTGTCCACTACGAATTCCAGGAATCCGCTCAATCTGCCATCAAGCACGTTGATGGTATGTTGTTGAACGACAAGAAGGTGTATGTCGGACTCCACGTTCCAAAGGAAGACCGAATGTCTAAGGTTGAGGAAATGAAGAACAACTTCACCAACGTCTACGCCAAGAACTTGGATATGGAAATGACCCAACAGCAATTCGAAGAAATGTTTGGCAAGTACGGTAAAATTACTTCTTCTCACATGGCTGTCGATTCTGAGGGTAAATCCAAGGGTTTCGGTTTCATCAACTACGAAGCTCATGAATCTGCTGCTGCTGCCGTCGAGGACTTGCACGACAAGGAAGTCAACGGAAAGAAATTGTACGTTGGCCGAGCTCAAAAGAAATACGAACGTGAAGAAGAACTCAAGAAGCAATACGAACAAGCTCGAATGGAGAAATTCCAAAAGTACCAGGGCGTCAACTTGTACGTCAAGAACTTGGATGACACTATCAATGACGAGAAATTGCGAGAAGAGTTCACCCCATACGGTAACATTACCTCTGCCAAGGTCATGACCGATGACAATGGCAAGTCCAAGGGCTTTGGTTTCGTTTGTTTCTCCTCTCCAGAAGAAGCCACCAAGGCTGTCACTGACATGAACCAACGAATGGTCTGCGGTAAGCCATTGTACGTTGCTCTTGCTCAACGAAAAGATGTCCGACGATCTCAGTTGCAACAACAGATCCAGGCCAAGAACCAATTGCGAATGCAACAACAGGCTGCTGGTGGAATGCCAGGCCAATACATGCCAAACCCAATGTTCTATGGTCCAGGTGCTGGTCAACCAGGCTTCATGCCTCCTCCACGAGGTATGCCAATGCCACCAAACCCACAAATGATGGGCCCAGGTGGTCCACGAGGCGGAGTGCCACCACAAGGTCAATGGCCAGCCGCTGGTGCTGGTCCACGAGGCCCAGCCGGTCCAAACGGTCAGCCAATGATGCCAGGTTACCCACCAATGTATAACAATGGCGGTGCTTATCCTCCACAACAAGGTGGTGGACGAGGTGGCCGAGGTGGATACCGTGGTGGTCGAGGCGGTCGAGGTGGAGCTGTTCCACCACCACCACCTCCTCCACCAATGGTTCCTCCAAAGGACGGTGCCGACTTGGCTGCTTTGGTCAACAGTGCTCCAGAAGAAGCTCAAAAGCAGATCATTGGTGAACACTTGTATCCAAAGATCATTGCTCAAGAAGGTGTTCAAGACCCAGAAATTGCTGGTAAGATCACTGGTATGTTGTTGGACATGGACAACACTGAATTGTTGGCCTTGGCTGATGATGATTCTGCCTTGAAGGTTCGAGTTGAGGAGGCCCTGACTGCTTACAAGAAGTATCTTGAATCTCAAAAGGAAGGTGGTGAATCTGCTGCTGAGTCTACTGAAGCTTAGATTGCATCATCGCCGGTGGAAGAATGAAAGAAAAAGTGTAGAAAATCGGAAATTAAAACGTGATTGTAATGTTTCTTTCTTGATAATTACTCTCACTTTTTTTTTTCTTTCTTCTCATTAGCTAATGTTGAATGGGTTTTGTTTTTTTATATAAAAAGTAGGATATATGGAATAAAGAAATTAAAAATTAATAATGTCTGACATGAATATAGTAGAGATTCATACATGAATATTTAATAAATATTAGAGACTAGTTATGTGTGGTTACTGTCGGGAAACCACAGTGATGCTAGGCATATATACACACATTGAATAGCTGAGTCAACGTTCACTGCTTAGATGAAGACGATTCTGGTGAATTGCCTTCAGTGGCCCTAGCATTCTCCAATGCTTCTCGCTCTTTACGCATCCGTTCTTCAGCCTCGGGTTTGAGCTTGAGTGGAGAAGTCTGCTGGAAAGTAACCTTGAATTTCCGCTTAATGGGTTCTCCGTTTTCATCTCGTTCGTTTGGATCATCCAGCCGTTGGATCTGCATGGGGTTAGTCCTTTCTCATTCCCATATTTGAGCGGCTAAAACGATACGTACCAGTTGATAGTCCGACATTGCATCATAAGCAAAGTAGGATCCTACAAATAGACCGATCATTGCGGCGGCTATCCGCCCTTTAGGACTTGGAGGCATTAGAAAAAAAAATGGATAAGATGCAATACCTGTGTCTAATGAGTGTTTTTTTTTTTTATGTGTCGTTTGAAATTTTGTGATTTGTATGTGTCTAGTAGCACGCGGCTCAATTTAGTATCCTAGCAGACCAATATCAGCCGATGAGAATATTAGTAGGCACGATATCCATTTTAGAGGTCTTCTAAATAGGTATATAATGTCAATGCTAGTAGTTTACACTGATAATTAAATCACAGGTTTGATCCAAGTGCCTGGTTCGCTCTACCAGCACTGGTCAAAAATCAGCTCCTATAGGCCCGGGTGGGAGCACCCGGAGTCCCAAATGCAGCACGTATATGAACCACTAGTGAAGAAGGACCAACACCTTTTTTCTCTTTTGATTTGATTTGTTATTCACTAGCTCAGTCTAAATAGAAGAGATATTTCTCTCCAACAAAAATCACTTTAGCATCACACAAACATGTCGAATCTCCCAAAGCGTATTATTAAGGTATGTGTGGTTGCGGATAAGCATTTAGGTCAAGAGCTAACAAAATAATGACCATTAGGAAACCGAACGGTTGATTTCAGATCCGGTACCGGGAATTTCTGCAAAGCCTCATGAAGACAATCTGCGTTATTTTAATGTTACAGTAGATGGGCCTACACAAAGTCCATATGAGGGCGGTCGCTTTAAACTGGAGTTGTTCTTACCAGAAGACTATCCTAGTATGTGGGGACTATGTAATGAGAGAATGAGAGAAAACTGACCATTTAATGAAACAGTGGAAGCGCCAAAGATCCGATTTCTGACAAAGATTTACCATCCAAATATTGATCGGCTTGGACGGATATGTCTAGATGTATTGAAAAGTACGTTGTAGACTTTAGTGGCCCTTGATATTCGGGTATTACTAACATCAAACTTTTTTAGCCAACTGGTCTCCGGCACTGCAAATCCGTACAATTCTGTTATCCATTCAAGCATTACTTGGAGCCCCGAATCCAGTATGTAACTATTTCGAGTCTTAGATAAAGGGGAAAGACAACTAACGTATGATAATCGCAGGATGATCCACTGGCAAATGATGTAGCTCAAAGTTGGAAAGATGATGAGAAGGCTGCTATTCAAACCGCTAAGGAGTGGACTCAACAGTATGCCAAAGTAGAGGGAGAAGAAGAGTCATAGTGGAAGGCAACAGTAGTGTTAGCCTGATGATCGATACATGGGGAAAGATGAGACGCCGCACACAGTCCTCATACATGTATACATAGCTCCTATAAACATAAAGGCTAGTAATAGGAAATCAGTTATTAACATTCGGCGTAAAACGCAGAGAAAGGCTTGTAATTATGTGATTCAATAATAGACATATTCTTGCAGAACAGTTTTGCAAAAACCAATTTGTTGACATTCTGTGGGGGACTAGTCACAATGGGAATCAACTTGCTACGGGTCTACAAACACTGGAGATTCCCAACAGCTGACAGAGCAGTAGGAATCATTTACCGGGCTGGAATAGAAATTCTCAACATACTACAGGATAATAACAATAGGATTCAATTATAAACATTCTACTTGAAACTCAAGTGTTCCAATAAGTTATGCTATAGTACTATAGGTCCCGTTATTCAAGAGCTCGAGTCCACTTAGGTGGTGAGTTCCATGATGGTGTTGACAATGTCGCTCTTGTTCTTTCGCAAAGCTGCTACAGCCTTAGCCTTGCTGGCATTGGCCTGGTCCATAACAATCTTGATGTTCTCTTCGTCAAGGCCAGAAGTGTCAACATCAGCATCGTCGATTTCCTCGACTTCACCTCCCTTGTTTAAGGAAAGATTGGCAGCAGCGGCTTCCATATCAGCTTGAATAGAGGCTTGGTCCTTTGGAGCCTTACCTTCGGCATCAGCACCGGAAGCATCAGCAGCACCAGCAGCACCAGAGTTACCTAGCATTTCTTGCAAGTTGGCCAAGTTTGGTTGGAGGTTGTCGGTCTTAGCTTCACCGAACACAATGTAGGTGCCAGTGGCTGGGTTCTTGAAGACTTCTGGTTCGTGGATGCTGAACATGGAACCTCGTCCGCTTCGGAAGAAGACTCGAGAGATTCCGTCAACCTTCTTGAGGCCGAGCTTGGAGATCAATTTTCGGGCCTTTCGCTCGTTACGGTTGTGGACGACCACATTGGATCCGTCGGTGACTTCTTGGGCGTCGACGTCGTCGGTGATTTCTTCGATTTTTGGTTGTTCAGCGGCCATCTTTGTTTTTGTTAGTTGAAGACACAATTAAATGTAATTACGACTTACTGTTTTTGTCTAATGTGATAGGTGTAAGTACTGTTGAAAATTTCGTTCCATTTTTTTAAAAAGTTGAGTGGGGTCGCGCTCGCAGAGGGGGAGTTACCCGGACGGGTCACCTGACAGGGCGTGCGGCGGACAGTCTAGGTGCTCGTTCACCCCGAGCATCCAATTGGCCGTGGGTTAGTACTTGTTATTCCAATTTCAGCAATCACCTCAAGTGTGTGATGATATGGCGTGGTGGCTGGTTCCCAATTGTTCAGTTGATTCTCCTCAATCCGCTGTTTGTATAATTGCTAGATCAATTGGCTACTATCAAGCCGCTGTTTGTATAATACAATTGGCAGATCGATTGACTCTAATCAAGCCTCTGCTTTTGATGATTAAAAAACGACTGGGCACTAACTAATTTGGCCATTGTTTGAAATAATTGCCATTAGCTGGATCGATCTCGTCCAGCTGATCATCACACGTCTTGGACACTGGAAAATGGCCACACACAATCTCCGAATATGCATCAATTGGAATCTTGCTCTTGAAATCCAGAACCGAATTCCAAGTAGCCCTATATGACAGCCCACCATCCCGCCGCTCAAACTTGTCATCATATACTAAAAGCTCACAAAGCTGGCGAATATCCGGCTCCCCCAAATTCGTTCCTTGCTCAAGAATACTACTCGACGTGATGAATCCGTGTATCTTTTGAACAGTGGGGTACTCGACCTGCCCCACTGGATACGATTTCTGCTGCTTTTTCACCGCTGCACCACCCAATGACTTTTTCTTGCCGGAGCTGGAGCTACTCTTGTCATTGAGGTCCTCGAAAGCCGCAGGGAATGTTTCACTCACAACAAACTTCCATACAACTGTCATTATGGTGTTGACAAACTCCACATCCATCTCTAAATCACTATACCATGGACCCCCAGTCAGCTCGACCGACGGTTGAAGATGATACAGCATGTATATCTTCCGAGTCGGGTGCTGAACAGAACGCACCACTTTCAGGTCATTGTGCCTTACCAAAGACTTTAGACACTCTGTAACTACCGAGGGGTGAAGCATAGTTTTGGCGTTGATATGTCGAGTCCACAGGCCGTTCCGGCCTGCTGCCTCGATATGGCTATATACCAGATGCTCATCGGCCGACATTCGCTTTTTCTTGGTAGCGACTTCTGGAGCCACAGACTGGAATCCGAGGCTCTTGTCCTGCAAATTGACTGCCTGGACTAGTTGGTGGCTTACCAGTTCTTGTATGTAGTCTGTTAGAGACTTTTTGTCTATACTAGCCATGTCAGATAGCTGGTCCTGCGAGAAGGCCGTTGCTCCGGTTTTGCGCATTTTTTGGTATATATTGTAGGCGGTGCTGCTAAGGTCCGGCAGGGACGAGTCGTTGGACTCGTTTTTGAGTTCATTTCTGGGCTTGTACTCGTGCTTTCTGCTCATTTGCTTGGAGGTGCCTTTTTCTTGATGCGAATTACGCAGGGTGGTGATTAAGTAGGTAGTGGGAAAGTACTGCGATAGTTGGCCCATCAACAGGATGCGCGCGTGCCATGCGGTGGACT
Organism: Blastobotrys attinorum; assembly: GCA_030564265.1. Lineage (NCBI taxonomy): Eukaryota > Fungi > Ascomycota > Dipodascomycetes > Dipodascales > Trichomonascaceae > Blastobotrys > Blastobotrys attinorum. The sequence goes on from JAJLUM010000117.1 coordinate 27,898, forward strand.
ACTGACACTAAGAGGCTGGTGATAGGTCTTTTTTCTTTTTCTCTTTTTCAATTTTTCAATTTTTTTTAGTGGTAGTTAACTAGATTCATAATAGAATATATTCATTTTACTGTGGATATCTATCCTAAACATATTACAAAATTTTTGACTTGTGAGGGAATTGGGGTTAGGGTTCCAGGGTCTTTGCCGCATGCGGCTCAACGGTGAGCATGGGGTAAATCTGAATATATGGAATCGTCCTATATGGCGTATAATCGAAATAAATTAAACAATATGCAAGTGGTATAAGTATGTTGTACGCATTGTAAAACTCTTAACCAACAAATCTATTGTCATAATAATTGTTACAAGTGTACTTTGTTGAAAAGAACCGTCATCACTAGACGCAGGCAATTGAACTTATTCCATACTACGATACATGTCTACTGATAAAGAACTAACGTTTCCCCATCAATTCTTACAACTTCAACCGCCGGACTGCACAATCCAGATTATCACAGATGATCATAGATCACAGATTCCACCCTCTATCTACCCACGGGTCAGGGTCCAACCAAACAACATCACCCCAATCCACTTCACAGTAACAACAACAACAACAACAAGAACACTAAATACTTACTACACCTACTACTATTCCAGAATCCCATAAAACAAACATTTCTGCCAAAAACACCCACCACCTTTTGATTGCTCTAACACATCGGAATTTCGGGAAATAAAAGAGCCATCGTCGACCCGATGATCGGTTCCGCCGATCTACCTAGTCACGAGCCCCAGCTGCACAAAACCAAAACCAAAAGTGCACCCTTGTTTTTGGATTTCTCAAATTTTACTCCTTCTTCCCCATCTTTTATGGACATCCCTCTCCACATTTTATTCTCTATATATGCTATCCGTCTGACTGCAAAAACTGTTTTTGGAATCTAACTAAACATGGACTTTGACAAAGCCGTCAACATGTTTGTGTATGGCATTACGCCACTGGGGATCATCTTCACCCACATTGTGCTCCAGCAAGCGCCGTCTCGTCTCACTCGTCCAGAGTCTCTCCCATATATCTGCCACCATTCTTGGGCATTCCATCTAGCATTGACGTTTGGACTAATACCAGCGCTAAGGTCGAATCTTTACAGCTTGTTCTATGTCCAGCTGGTGTGGAGTAGTAGTGCTATCAAGTTGCTCAATTCTTTGGCGCTTGGCTTTGTAGCGGCTCAGCTTTTGCGCAGGGCATTCATCAATGCCCGTGACGATTATAGGAGGGCGATGTTGGGGAGGTCGCATGGGCCGTTTGTGAATATTCGACTAATCCGCTTGGACTAGTGTGCTACGGGCCATGTTTTCTTATGAGTACTAATTTTTGTGACGGCACAGACCAGCTTTGTTGGCTCTGCTTTCTGTTTCTCCAGCTTTGCTGGTTCTGTTTTCTGTTTTCTGTTTTCTGTTTGTTTGGTTTTTTTCGCTTTGTTATGATTTGTTATGTTTGTCTCTGTTGTTATGCTTGTTTTGCCTGTTTACTGTTACTATAATACCGCTAAATGTACTAAATTATTTATCATAAATATTCTCTAAGGTCATATGTATCACGGTCCCGAGGGCCATGCTCTAAAGCTACACCACTTCTCTTAAGCACCACTACTCTAATGTCTTCACAAATGCATCATATGCCTGAGTCAAATCAAACATAAAGTTCCGCGACTGCTCCTCTGATAACTCTTCGTTGGCACGCATTCCATTCAACGTGATCAACCACTGCACCAGCGCTCCCCTGCCTTCAAAATTGTCAGACGACACAGCATTCAGACTCTTGATCAAATCACCCAGCAAGGGGTGAAGCTGATCTTTAGCCTTGAAGTTTAGCTTCAGCCCATCCATAGCCGTGATAAAGTTGCCAGTAGCCTCGGCCACAGCTTTAGCACTGATATTGGACCCAGATGGGCCCGGAGAAGCCATCATCTTAGCCTGGGATGATTCTACAGAGTGTTCTACAGTAGCAGGAACTCCTACTTTGAGCCTGGACGTAGCATGCGGGTGATTCATGTTATATCTCTCTTTGAACGACTCCAGGGTGTCAAACTCCTCCGCAACCTGCTCATTTTTCAGGATTGTATTGTACTGAGCAATCAGACGGAGACAGGTCGGTGTGTATTCTTGCTGCGTAATTGTGTCTCTAATGTAGGCCTTCTCCACCACGTCCAGAGTAACAATGATGGAGTATATCTCTGCTAGTGATTCGAAGAGCTCTCGCTCTTTCGAGTTGTTGTATAGTTTGATTTCTGTGTCGAGCGGCACATTACTGTTTACTAGTGGAGTAGGGGCATATGAAGCTGTGGGGGCGTAGGGCTGTGGTGTGCTTGTATAACTGTTCATGGTGGGTGAAGAGAGTATGAGTGTGATGATGTCGACGATCGGGCTTGGAGAGGATAAAATAGGGTCCCGATGTTGGCCCATTTTCGATTATGGCTTTGAGTCTAGGCGCACATTTTGACCGTCTCAGAGTAGTAGAAATTGCTCATGACTATCCTTCAGTCTCTATTTCTTAGAAAATTCTGGAGAATAAATATACATATATATATACATATATTTGTGCGTGTGTGCTGGATATCAATTTACCACAGAAATATGTCCATCACGTGACCAGCCTCACACACAGACAATACCGATTCAATAGAAAAGATCAACTTACTATATATTCTTAGATATCAATCAAGTACATACTCCTAGATTTCAGTCGACACTAAATGAACATCGCAACAAAGGCAAATACAGAGGCCAACACACCTGTCTCGACAACAGATGCATCACCCTTAGAAGAGCTACTACTACTGCCACCAGATGAGGAAGAGCTTGAAGATGCAGCCTCAGCTGATTTAGTATTAATGTCAGACCCACTAGGCTTGTTAATCTCATTATCCTTATCAATCTTCAGATAAGTGTCCTTCAATTGCTGGCCCTGGCTATTGTAGACCTTATTTTTCACTTCAAGCTTGCCATCTTTTACCCCAATGTCAACAATCTTACCAACATTCTTGTTGCCTCCACCGTTCTTGATCATATCAGATCCTGGACTTTTAGGCAAATCCCAATCGGTCTGGAAACTAGAGTCAACTCCCTCAAGTGCCTTTTTGTCGCATTTTGGTGCATCTCGTTTTTCGATTTTAGACGCCGCAGTGGTGTTGAGCTTGATCTGGTTGTAAGCCTTTTGCAAGTTGTCAAAGTCCTCTAGCAACTTGATAGACCCATCCTTCTGGATCTCTACCAAACCATAGTCAGATTCTTCTTGAGAGTATTCGTATACTAATCCACCACTGAAGGTTTTGCCTAGTTGAGCGTACAGCCCTTTATTGACCTCATCAAAGGTTCGTGGACTGTTAACATTGCATCCGTACTCAGACAAAAACACTGGAATTGAGGACGACTCGAAAGTACTTTCGAGTTGGCCATATCCAGAAGATTGCCAGTCATCTCGGCCCGAGCACCAATCGTACGAATTCAATCCATAAAAGTCTGATCGGGACTCCTCATCACCACATTGCAAGTACATCCACATAGCCTCTCGCAGTTTGACATCATCGGCAGCGGAGTAGCCTACCGGGATAGTTCGATTAGCATGTTTTGAGATGTATTGCTTCATGTCTCGTTGGATAGCACGCATGTATTTTGGCACAACTTTAGCAGAGGACTCGTCATTGACGACTTCGTTACCTGAGATCAGGCCCAAGACGTTTGGGTATCCCTTAAACGCGTCAATTAGGCCAAAAACTCTATTCAAGTATCCAGAACTATAAGTTTTATCTGGGTCAGTTCGAGATGGCGCTTCACTTGGGGAGTTTACGTCCAAAATGACGTAAATACCAGCAGCGTTAAAGATAGACATGCCTATTGATTGTTAGTTTCATCATGAACAAAAATAAGAAAAAAAAAATTCTCTTCAAACATACACTTGTCATGGTTTGTCCATGGTGAGACTGTGTAAACACGAATAGTATTGACACCCAATTGTTGCAAAACATATGCATCTCGCAAACAGTTTTCTTCATTACTTAGCACATCCTCACCGGATTCGCCATCGAAAGCACTAGAACCTCCTGGTTGGTAGTCGATACCAATCACGGTGAACTCTTCACCATCGTCTTTAGAATCCAATGCTGGTTTGACAAACCGGTTTCCTTTGACTTCAATGGGAATTAACGCATTTGCAGTTGTCATACAAGCAGCAGCAGTAGCCAGTAGTAAATTGAATTTCATAATGAACACACAAACGAATGTACCTCAAAAATATGGACAAAAAAAAAGAACTTGAGACAAAAGCTAAAACAAATGGTTCAAAAGAAGAATTAGAACCAGGAACAAGAATAAACGAGTGTACAGAATTCGCTTTATCAAAAAACGACCTAAACAAACAGTAGAAAGAATAGATGGAAAGGGGAAGTAAGAAAGACAGAAAGGAGAGAGAAAAAAAAAAAAGCAGATTAAGGTTATGCAGTACAAATGCCGTACCAGATTCAGGAATGCATATCAGTTTCGGCCCGGAGCTACAATCCTCAATTTACTGCGGGGAGTTCAGGTGGTTTCATTAAAGGAAGGAAATTGTGAAACATGGCAAATTCTTTTTGCAAATATGGCCCTATTATAGCGCTATCGGTATGTCTGATGGCTCTAGGGCGACTGTATCCCTTCGTCAGATGGCCATCAGTACCCTCATAGTGATTATGAAAAACGAGATGAATAACTCACCTTTAGGCTACTACCGCTTCGATCGGTTCAATTCAATTCCACCGGTAGTAGAATTAGTCCCGTCGCGCGTCCTACCATCAGGTGGGAATTCACACGTTAAGTCTCGTAGGTTCTGCCCGCGAACAATTTGAAAATCGCCAATCGAATCGCAAAAAGATACCTAGTAATATAATACCGAAACTATGGACACTGCCCAAATCGGCTCCCGAGTGTCATATAATGGATATATATGTACAATTAGGTTCATTGGGCAGCTGCCAGCATGGCCCGAGATCACAGCTTACGGTGTGGAATGGGACGACCCTACCAGAGGTAAGCATTCTGGCGAATTGAATGGTACCCAGTATTTCAAAACGCATGTACCTGGAGCCGGCTCTTTCATTAAAAGTTCGAGAAAGCAAGATGAGACCAAGGACTTCAGGCAAGCCCTCTATGAGAAGTATGCTCCCGACACCCCATTTGTCGACCAAGAAATTCATATTTCACGCAGTAAGACTATTCAGAATGTAGGATTTGATAAGTTCCAGAGGCGGCAAAGCAGGTTTGATCAGCTTCCGATTGTATCTTTATCAAATTCGTGTCTGCTGAAGCCGGCGACTGGTGTCCAGTTGCCATCTCTCAAATCGCTCGACCTGAGCAATAACCTTTTCACTTCGTTAGAGACTGTCTATGAAATTTGCAAAGAGCTCCTATCGTTAGAATCCCTCTCACTTAATGGAAATAGATTAACCCAGTGGAGGATTCGTGACGGCTCTGCAGAATTACCCGCTGTGAGGTCACTATCGCTATCAGCGACTCTGATCACCACAGAAGAGATCTACGGGCTCTCGTCGGTGTTTCCAAACGTTTCAACGATCACCTTAGCAAACAATGAGCTCGACAACGGTTTTGAGGGGCCACTGGCGTTCAGCAGCCTCTCATTACTCGATTTGTCATATAATAACTTCACTGACATCCCCAAGAACCTCACAGTGGATGAGCTCAACATGTCTCATAACAAAATCGCACGTGTTTCAACACGTACAACGGCCAAGAGCCTCAATTTATCTTATAATGAGGTTCACGAGTGGTCTGTGGTAGATTCTATTCCAAGTCTCGCAAACGAGCTTACTGCTCTCCGGATCAACAACAACCCACTACAGCTGCATCAGCTTGTGATAGAAAATGAATCAGCAGCTCAAACGCACAACAGTGGCAACACAGCTACTTCCTCTTCATCTTATCCAGGTGCCTACAGTGCCTCCACGACCTCGGCAGATGATTCGTTTATTATCGGCCGGGTTGGCTCTATAACTAAGCTCAATGGAATGGAGATCTCTAGTCGCCAGAGAACAGACGCTGAGCTGTTTTTTATGGGAAAAGTTGCGCAAAAGCTCGTTCCAAAGTGCTCAACTGAGCGTTGGAAAGAGCTGTGCGAGATGCACGGTGAGCCCAGTGTAGCTGAGCCAATCAAGAATACCATCAATAGTAGGCTTTTAGAGATTAAAGTGGTTTATGGGAGCGAGTCAAAGAAACTCAAATTGCTACGGAATCTGACGGTGCAAAAGCTGAAAGCTACGTTAGCGAAGCAGTTCAATTTAGACGCATTCTGTATGCGCTTGAAGACGTCCTCGCTAGACATTGACGAGCCGCTGAGGCATGTGGACTACTACGTTCAATCTGGCGATGAGATAATTATCGAGATGCAGTAGAGATCTGAGCACTGTCTCGAGCATGAAATTTCTCGATAACGAAGTATATTATCGCGATGTATAGATCATTTTCATAGTGTCTCTTTGTAATATAGCATGCATTCATTTATTTAATTAAAAGGGAAAAAAAAAAACACTTAGAACAAAATATTTAATCAAACACTAATGAATGGCTCACTGGTCACTCTACAAATCCATCAATGGCCACACACCGTCCCCAAGATACTCAATCAAATTCACACCAATCCCCTTATTCTTGGACTGAATATCATCAGTCGACATTGTGAGCACACCCACAGCCAGAGCAGTCTCCTTGCCCTCTGCAAATATAGCTACAATCTGGCCCTCTTCATAACCAGGCGACTCCGGCAGCTCACCACCCTTTGAAGTAAGCCCAGGGCACATAATATTAGCTCCACCCAGGATAAACTTGATGGCACCTCGATCCACTCGAATCCACGGAAAGCAGTCCGGATACCGGTGGATCAGCCGAAGAGATGGCCACAGAGCATCATCGAAATGTTGAATAAATATTGGTTCGCCATTGATTGCGTAGATAGACGTCTTATTTGCACACTTGACTTGGATCATTTGGGTCTTTTTAGGGATGATGTCTTCAATCACTGCTTCCAGCTTTGGGAACTGCTCCACCAGCTTTGACCGCAATCCACGCTGTACAGACGATTTGATGTTTGCTCTTGAATGTATTTCCTCTCGAGTGAATCTGTCTTTGTTAGATTGTGTCTATTGTAATTCAATTCTGTGTGGTCCTACATACTTTTTGAACATTTTGTTGAATTAGTCCTATGGTGATAGAGAATATGCTGAAAGCGAAGCGAAGCGAAAAAAAAAAAAAAAAAAAATTAATGGTAAATAATTTTCCTCCCTTTGATCCCACTGCCATATTTTCCACCACTCCAAAAGTCTAACTGCATGTATAAACAAATTCTAGTACACCCATAATCTAGAATCAAGCAATTTCGAGAAAGTCCTACAATCAGAATCAAGCACTAGAATATCCATTAGAACGGGAAAACCTACCTAGAGAACTACACAATCCAGACAAATCAATTCAAAGGAGTCGCAATCATAGTCCTCCACCTGGAACACTAAAAAAATGGAAGAGGAACAAAAGAAACAAGCACACCGTCGTGCAATCGACCATGGGAACACATTCTCGAAACAAATCCTAGCAAGATCACAACTTGCCCCTACAGAGGCAGGCATCATACGTCCAGATCCGTCCTATATCATCGACGTTCTGCCCCCCACCGCATACAAAAACAACCCAATCACGTCCCTGGCCACCAAGTTTGTCCACACATCGATCAATAAGATCAAGCACCCGGTACTGGCAGTCCAATGGACCCCCGAGGGGAGACGGGTGCTCACCGGGTCAATGAGTGGTGAATTTACCCTCTGGAACGGCATGACATTCAACTTTGAGACCATCATGCAGGCTCATGATAACGCAATTCGAGCTATGGTCTACTCCCACAATGGCGAATGGCTATTGTCTGGTGATAATGACGGAAACATCAAGATCTGGCAACCCAATTTCAACAACCTGAAAAACTTGGACAAGGCCCATCGTGAGGTTGTTCGGGAGATTGCATTCTCGCCCAACGACTCGCGATTCGCGACGGCTTCAGACGATGGCACATTGAAAATTTGGAACTTCCAAGATGCTCGAGACGAGTCAACTCTTACGGGCCACGGCTGGGATGTCAAATGTGTGGACTGGCATCCTACTCTGGGGCTGCTTGCATCCGGTTCCAAGGACAATTTAGTCAAACTGTGGGATCCAAGAAGTGGTAAATGCTTGACTACTCTCCATGGATACAAAAACACCGTGACCAAGTCTCTTTTCCAAAAAACCGGTGGCCAACGCTTGCTTGCTTCGTCTAGTAGAGACCACACGTGCCGTATCTTTGATATTCGCATGATGAGAGAGTATCTCGTGCTTCGAGGGCACGATTCAGATGTCTCGTCTCTTGCATGGCATCCAATCCATCCTAACCTAATCACATCTGGTACTCATGATGGCACAATATCGCACTTCTTGCTGGACACTGTCCTGCCGGATAACACATCCAATCTAAACCCGGCCTCTCAGATAGTCAATGCGCACGACTGGCCCATCTGGGCGCTGCAGTATCATCCTCTGGGGCACATTCTGTGCTCCGGTTCGAACGACAAGATGACCCGATTCTGGTGTCGAGCACGTCCTGGCGACGAGGCCGGGCTTACAGATCGATACCACCAGGTTGAAGAGAAGAAGGACCAGGCAAAGTATCACCAACAAAAGCAGCAGCAGCAATTGCTACAGCAGCAGCACCAGAACAATTATACCTCTCGCCAGGCGCCAAACAAGGCCCCTTTTTCTGGGCCGGAGGTTGTTCCTGGACTGTCTTCAGAGAGAGGGTCCAATTCTGGTTCCTCTATTATTCCTGGTTTGTCAATTGGGTAATCGTAGGGGGATCGGATATCTAATTCTTGTCTATTGGATAGCCATCAGAATGGAATATTGCATAGCATGATTAATAGCAGCAGAGAGACACAGGTGTGTGCTGTGTCTTAATAAAGCTCGTAATCGTAGCATCACTGGTACTGCTAATGGTGGTACTAACAATAATAGAGCCCGAGACTAGCACCACTGGCTGAACTATTAGCAGTACACTAGGTGGTGCTATTAGCAATACTAACGGTAATCGTCGTACTGGTAATACTAACTTACCAGCCGCACGGAAAGGGTCTGCCCTAGCCCAAGCGCCGCGGCTCGGCCTAGTCTAACTAAGCGATGAGACGAACCACTTGAGCCGAGGCGTGGTCGGTCGGACTATAGCAAATATAATAAAGTTTTCCCCTCCTCCGCCCGGAGTTCCCCACACTCTACGAACCATATTCCATAAATATCTCTTATTTCGTACCTTGTTCCCCTATATAGTCTCTGACAATTCATCAACCCTCTTCGAAGTAACACAACTATCCAAACTAGAAAGAGAATATATAGCAATGTCTGGTGTCCCTGAGTTAGTAGCTGACAAACTCTCTAAAAGAGGGCTCGAAACTTTGAAAAAAGTCACCGAGTTCATTGAAGAGGAGTGCTTTCCAGCAACCAAGACGTACCAGGAACAACTCAACGCTCATGGCCAAGACGGACGATTCAAACATATCCCTCCGGTGATTGATGAGCTCAAGCAAAAAGCCAAAGATCGAGGTTTGTGGAACTTGTTTCTGCCATCAAGCTACAATGAAGGTGCAGGTTTCACCAATTTGGAGTATGCCCTGATGGCCGAACAAATGGGCCGATGTCTGATCTCATCTGAGGCTATGAACTGTGCTGCTCCAGATACTGGTAATATGGAGGTCATTGCTCGATATGGTAACGACCAACAAAAGCAGCAATGGTTGAAACCGCTATTGGACGGTAAAATTCGATCTGCATTCTGTATGACCGAGAAAGGTACCGCCTCCTCTGATGCTACAAACATCAAATTGGAGATCAAACGTGAGGGAAACGAGTATGTCCTTAACGGTACTAAATGGTGGGCCTCTGGTGCTGGAGACCCACGGTGCGAAATCCTGCTTGTGATGGGCAAGACATCCACCACCGGGAACCCATATAAGCAGCAGTCTGTAGTTTTGGTACCAAGAAATACCAAAGGTGTCAACATCATTCGGCCAATGATGGTCTTTGGCTATGACGATGCTCCACACGGCCATATGGAGATCAAATTCACCGATGTCCGTGTTCCAGTGTCTAACATTGTCCTCGGTGAGGGCAAAGGATTCGAGATCATCCAAGGTCGGTTGGGCCCAGGCCGAATCCACCACTGTATGAGAACTCTAGGTGCTGCTGAGGAGGCATTGAAGCACATGGTTCTGCGAGTCAACGATCCTGTGAGAAAGACGTTTGGTCGGCATTTGAAAGACCACGGAACCATTATTGAGTGGATTGCCAAATCACGTGTTGAGATCGATTACGGCCGACTGTTGGTTCTGTCTGCTGCGCACAAGATTGATATCGCTGGTCCTAAGGTTGCTATGGTCGACATTGCTAAGGCTAAAATCGAGTGTCCAAATGTCTGCCTTCGAGTTTGTGACCGTGCAATCCAGGCCTTCGGAGCTGAGGGTGTATCTCAAGACACCCCCTTGGCTCAAATATACGCTCATAACCGTACCCTGAGAATTGCAGATGGACCGGATGAGGTTCACTTGAATCAATTGGGGCGCCGAGAAATGGAGTTCCAATTGAAGAGACAGGGTAGTTCTAAATTGTAACTAGCTAAGTTTTTCTATAGGAATGAAGTATAGTTGGACATATTAAACAATGTGCTGTCAGTACACAATTATTTTACCGCACTGTTTATTTGCCTACGTGAGAATGTATTACAAAATATCAATATGTGCTGTCCTCTAGATGATATACAATTGCTTTGAAGTGTGCAATGTTAGTCGTACATACCAGATTTCCGCAATTTTGGGTGATGTTTTACCTCTCTTGGACCAAGTCAGTGGCACTTATTCCTCATCAGGGACCGCATTTCTTCTCTGGATGTTAAAAAAATTAGTACGTCGTTGCTTCAACTTTTCTTGGCAGCTGTATCAATCAAGTTTATTTATACGAGGAGTTTTGCTAGTGGTAACCTGCATACCACCTGGCTGCCTGCATATTGCGGTCTCAACAGACATGCACCGGCGATATTCCGAAAAGCCGCCCTTCCCGATTGAGTATAAGGCACAGATGATCCTCAAGTATGTCACATAAAAAGCGTTGAATTGACGAGATAACATATTTTATTCCTTAATGGTTTGTCTCTCTTGCCCTTCTTGCCAATGAAACACAAGTTTATACTAGGATTGCAGCATAGAGCAAATATTATTTCTTTAGGGAGATTCGCATTTTTGATGTTCTAGACTTTGTCATGATTCTGCGAATATCCTAGTCCGAATTGATAAGCAATATTTAGGAAAATAGCATAACCGCTTTTGATATTATGATATCAATGTACATGTCGACTGAATGGACGGTTTGCATCCATCATTCAATGACATAGCGGCAAAGTGCCAGCTTTCGTATTACCAAGAATCGTATGGTTCATATGGGTGGACCGTGGTTACTATCTAGGACATTTCCCGAACTCTCTTTGATTTCTAATTAAGAATTATGGAACTATATGCAGATCTTGCTAGTGTATATATAAGCAAGACTTCTCGCATGATGACCCGCAGCTGACTGCGATAAATATAAAGACGGACAAACAACTAATCTCCCCCTCCTCTGGTGACTAAACTCAACTCTAATATTCTACTCCAATTCACTCAAACATCTATTTAAAAGAAATGACTGTTGCTAAAGAAGATTTTTGGTCCATCGGTAGATCAATTTCCAAGCCTATAAATGGAGATTATAGCATAGAACCGATCCAAGCCGCATGGGTTCTGAAAGCTAACTCCTATTTCTGGGGAGATTCAGTGAAAGAGCCCTCTAACATGCGGTACTGCTCTCATACTGGATATAAACAGGCAAAAGATCTGCTGAAGGATCCCTCGAACCTGAAATGCTGGAAAAAGATGCGAGATCAGGCACTAGAAAAAGTGGCTGAAGTATTTGACGAAGCGAACAACCCTGGCAGCTCAAACGAAAACTCGGTGATAGCGATCAGTCTCTCAGACGAGCTTGAACAATGGAAATTTGAGAAATTCTCGCAAGGCAAAGTTGTTCCGGGGAAGGGATATGGTCTCAACCGTGCATCTGATGGTGCAATTGAAATCTTGGGTATCCAGGACTTGCCTGAGCCTCTACTGACCAATGGAGCCCTGTGGGGTGCAGGTTATGCGAACCTTCTACTTGGTGCTTACAATTCCAAAGTTTTATACTCCAATTACTGCTCTGATATGGGGGCTTATTTTGAACATGGATACCAGAAAGCATTTCCAGAGTTTGAAGAACTTTTGAAGGATGCTTCATCTCAACCACATTTATTAAATATTTGTGGCGCTAAAGAGAGAAGAGCAGTAGCTGATTTGGGATTGGAATATATTCAAAGAAAAGCTCAATTGGAAGACTCTTCTAATGAAAAGTGCATCGGAAAGACCGCCAAGTACAACAGAGCTGAAGCTTTGGCTATAAACCTCTGTGAGAGTGGAATCATGGGTATGGCTGCTGAAGCGCTAGCTCAAGGGGCGCATAAAGGTGGTGTAATCAATGACTTTGCGTTCAGTGCTCCAGGCACAGATGTTGTTGATGTTGGAGCAGATCTGAATAATTCCGAGCTTTTCAACAGCTTTCTCAATACTGCAGACGTGACTGAGATGGGGATTATAACAGAAGACACTTTGAGGAGGATCTACGATGCATATGGCTATAGTTGCGCCAGAACATTAACTGAACGGTGGTCTGAGCCCGGTGGGGTACTGTGTTGTATTATTTATCCATGGCATATTGTGAACAGTCGACACCGATTTCTTCGAAGAAGTGTAGTGGGATATGATAAGATCCGGCCAAATGCTGTCCCAAACCAACGGGAAGCTGATTTTGATGAAGTTTTCGACGAGAACCTTCACACTACTGGTTTCAGTAGGCCACTTAAGAATGCTTGTAATGGAGAAATTGTATGTGACCAGGTTCAAG
>JAJLUM010000118.1:0-40239 GCA_030564265.1 Blastobotrys attinorum
AAAAAAAAAAAAAAAAAAATATTCTCCCATTCCACCAACCACCGCTGAAATCTTTCTCAACCCGTAAGCTTTCCAAGGACAAACTGTGTGCGTGTGTAATTTTTTTTTCCCACTTTTCTTCATCCTTCTTGTTTGCACCCTTTTCTATACAACACCCCTTATAGTTTAAATCCAATAAAAAAAAAAAAAAAGAAGAATGTCCGGATTGACTACTTTGCGATCTGTTCGTCGACTAGCAACCCAGTCAACTGTTCGACCAACAGCAGCTCTCGCTGCTAGCATGTCCAACAGTGGTCAACAAAAACGACTTGCTTCCTCCAACCCAGTAGGAGGATCATCATCATACAAAGTGCCAGATTTCAGCCCATACCTCAAAGACAATAGAAACAAGGACTCCAATCGAGTCTTCCAATACTTCATGGTAGGCTCCATGGGTCTTGTATCAGCTGCTGCTGCTCGAGCAACTGTTCAAGACTTCTTGAGTTCCATGTCTGCATCTGCCGATGTTTTGGCATTGGCCAAAGTTGAACTTGGTCTGGGAAACATCCCAGAAGGCAAGAACGTGGTTATCAAGTGGCAAGGTAAGCCAGTTTTCATTCGACACCGAACTGCTGCCGAAATCGAAGAAGCCCGACAATGCAATGTGAGCTCATTGCGAGATCCAGAAACTGACGACCAACGAGTAAAACGACCAGAATGGTTGATCATGATTGGTATCTGCACACACTTGGGTTGTGTCCCAATTGGTGAGGCTGGAGACTATGGTGGATGGTTCTGTCCATGTCACGGTTCGCATTATGACATTTCTGGACGAATTCGAAAGGGACCAGCTCCACTCAACTTGGAGATTCCAGAATATGAGATTGATGATGACAACCTTGTGATTGGTTAGATTGGGGGGAGTTTATTTATCTGTTTTCATTTCTAACCTCAACGACAATATTAATATATACTTTTATATATAAGCAAAACAAGCAGTGAAAGGAGAGTGGTGATTTATATAACATGTTTGTTTCTAATCAGTAAATCTAGTTTTGTAGTGGAATAGAGATTTCAATTGTAATTAGCGCTAGGTGTGTTGTTTTGGTATAAGCCGTTGGAAACGTGACCGCAGGGGTGATTAGCTAAACCTAGTAAAGTAGGCACGGTTAACTAGTAAGCATGATTAACTAAACCTAGTAAAACAGGGTCCGTTACCTAAACCTAAAAAAAGCAGGATCCATTAATTAACCCCTTTTAAAGCACCTTTAAGACTAGACCACGCATGGATTGTGATTTAATTCTGTCCAGTAGTTGCGATGAAGGCTCACTTGATGTTTGTGACGGTGGTTATTAAAGTCGGCCGATGGGCCAACAATTCTTCCCCCCAACACACTCTGAACAATGATCGAAGTATACTGCAACGACCGGTACGTATCGACCACGATCTCCAAGAATTGAGCTAACAGGTGTATACACAGGGTCGGAAAGAAAGTAAGAGTCAAGTGCCTGCCGGATGACTTGGTTGGTGATTTCAAGAAACTGCTAGCGGCCCAAATCGGAACTGCGCCAGAAAAGATAGTCCTGAAGAAGGGCCATAGTGTGTTCAAGGACCACATTACCCTAGCAGACTACGAGATCCACAATGGTGATAACCTCGAGCTGTACTATGCCTAGTGTTCTGCTGGCCTGATCTATGAGATCTAAACGTAAGCCTACGTGGAGAGGCTTCAGCCCTTTTTAGTAGTTTACAGACACATAAACAACCCCCAATGGAAACATTCGAAAACTGTTTGAGTGTAGATTTACAGCGCTTATCGCTTGGAATACTTAGAATTTGCTCAGTGTACTCCCTTATAGTGGGGCCCCAAACAAAAAAAAAACCCCCCCAATAACTTGCTGTTCTATTCACAGGATCAACCACGAATACATTATCATTCTATTTACAAACCAGTTATATACATGCAGACACCTTACTCCACTCACTCCACTATGGACATCTCACTCCGCTCACGGACATGAAATCACCCTCGCTCAACAGTCCCCTTTCTCTCAGCCTCTGGGGCCTCTGAGGCACCGTTCTCGACATACTCGTTGATCTTCTGCATATACAGCTTGCCATCAATAGCACCCTGCTCGTAGCCCTTGAAGCTATGCTTGATCATTGGAGACTTTGCACAAACGAGAGGCTTCAGCGGCGATTCACTCAGCCCACTTGGAACTACATATGTTCGCACTTTCTCCCAGTTGATGATGTATCGACCTCGAGTGGTCCATCGCCCGATGCCACTAGACCCAGTACCTTTGTAAAAGTTCTTGTTCCCCTGTTTGGTGGTCAGAGGCCATCTTCTGTTACCACGTCGGCCCCATCCGTAGAAGGGAGTCCCGTCGCGATATGTTTTCCACGGCCGTAGCAGTTGTGTGATTGGACTTGGCTTCATGGTGTGTTTTATGTATCACGATGTTGTGTAATACTAGAAAGGTTTGTGGTGAAAAAATTGTCGGTTGGGTCAAGCCGGGAGAGAGCGCTAGAGCCGCGCCGGAGCCTCACCTCACCGAGGGTGCTGATCGTGCTACTAGTTATATGAACACAAAAATTAATAACTAGCCATTGAGCTATAAGAATGCGTGAACCATCAGCTAGAAGAAATGCATGAAATGGGTCCAGAAACAGTGTAAAATGGTTGGGAAACGGACTGGCATTAGCCTTGGGCGAGCAGTTTCTTCATCGACATACCTCCAGGCGCTCTTTTACCAGTATTTGCTCGGGCTTTTGATTCCTCAGGGTTTCACTTTTTTGAGCCAGAGGATTCGAACAGTTATCTGAGATATAGGAAGTCTCTATACATTGCCGCATATATATAGCCCTTTCCTCACTCTTGATTTTATATGGTTATGCTTCTAGGTTTTTATTTTCTAGTTCCTGTTCTTTGGTTGGGTAATACATGCACCAGACGACCCAAAAAGACACTTCCCTACAGTCGACGAAGACCTACGTATTCCACACATACATATATATATATCCATTTAGCCATATACACGTATTCCCTATTCATCATTCCTCCTTCTTCACAGCCAAGACCGCACTCGCAGCCCAACTCGCCCGACCGCCAAGCTGCATCTCGGTTATCGAGGGCTGTGGCGCACGGCACAAGACGACTTTTGAAAAATTTCGCCTTCTGTCCTATATAAACCATAGATATCGACCTTTTCTCCACGCCTTCTCCACATTCGCATCAGGGAAATTGGTAGCAATCACAAGCCCAATGACTATCAAAGGAAGCACAAGCAGCTCCCTCGGAAGCTGCACGCCCAATGGAGCCTCAGCATGCGCACATGGCCCATATATCCTGCTGATCGACTCTTATGATTCCTTTACCTTCAACCTGTCGACGCTTATCGAGAACGTTACCAGTGCCAAAGTGGTCACCATACATAACGATAGCCTAACTACTAAAGAGCTATATAAGATCCTCCCATACTTTGATGCTGTAGTAGTGGGCCCTGGCCCGGGGTCTCCGGATAATCCAAAAGATGTCGGGGTGCTTCCATCACTATGGGAGCAGCAAGACGAGCCTGTTCCGGTGTTTGGAGTATGCCTGGGATTCCAGTCAATGGTGCTTGCATTCGGTGGGCAGGTCAAAAGGCTGGACACTGTCCAACATGGCCAGCCAGGTGTCATCGAGCACACCGGCACCTCGATCTTTGAGGGCATCGACCAGCACTTTGAAAGCATTCGATACCACTCTTTGCATGGCACTCTGAGCCCCACCAACAGCGAGATAGAACCGCTGGCATGGACTCAGGATGCTAATGAAAATGTGCTGATGGCCGGGAAGCACAAATCTAAGCCATTTTTCGGTGTGCAGTACCACCCAGAGAGTATCTGTTCTGATAAGGGAGCTGAGGTGCTGGCCAGTTTTTGGAGACTGTGCCAGGGCAGCCAGAAATTGAGATCAGTATCTGCCTCGCAAGATGGCTTCGTGGCCCAAATGGACGAGATAATCCAGAAATACAGCATAAAGCCGGCTCCATTCCAGAGATCACGGCTCACTAGTTCTAACAGCAGCAGCAAGAGCAGCACCAGCGGCTCTGAAAGCTCAGTCAACTACAAAGAATTGGACCTGTCCAGCAAACTGCCTAGCGACATCAAGCATTCAGAGTTTGCAGTGCACGTCTGCGACTTTGTGAAGACCATGGGGTACGACTTCACTTTGCTGAACTCAGGCTCCGAGCCTGGCAGATGGTCCATAATTGGGTTACTGGAACCAGGTGTGACCAAGATGATCATGCATTACCTAACTTATAAGCCGCACGTAGTGTTCACTCGCAAGTACAAGGCGGAAAATACAACAGAAACAGAAACCCAGCTGTGTGACCAGGGCATATACGAGTACCTGGCACAATACATGATGCCAAAGCTGGAACAGTTCGGCAGCCAGTCAATCCCACAAGACTGCCCATTCGTTGGTGGGCTCATGGGGTATTTCAGCTACGAAATGAACGACATTCCTCGATCTGAGCCCCTGCCGCAGATGCAGGACCGGGTCTATGCAGATGTCAGCCTGGTGGACATTGAAAAATCGATCCTGATTGACCAAAAACTGGGTAAGCTATATGTGGTGTCGCTTGGAGATCCAGACCAGCAGCAAGAGTTTGTTGATACCACGGCCAGCGAATTGACCCACTTGTTGGACAAATTGCCTCAACTTAAAAGCCAGAAAAATCCAGTGCCCAAATCGTGCCAGGAGTACTTTGAGTCCAAAACTCAGTTCAAATTCCCTGATCGGGCCGAGTACATTGGTAAGATCGAGAAGGCCAAGGAGTTTCTCCGCAGCGGCGATTCTTACGAGCTTTGCTTGACTGCCCAGACAGAAATCACCCTGCCAGACCGTCTAGATCCTTGGGACCTGTACAAGATTTTGCTACAACGGAACCCGTCTCCATACTCGTGCTTTCTGGATCTGTTTGACTCTACTCTTGTGGGGTCGTCCCCGGAGCGGTTCATGTCTTGGGACCCCCAGGGCACTTGCGAGTTCCGTCCCATCAAAGGAACCGTCAAGAAAGTACCGGGGATGACCTACGAGAAGGCACATGCTATTCTAAACACCAACAAGGAGCGAGGTGAGAATCTGATGATTGTGGACTTGATTCGGCACGACCTCAACCAGATAGTGTCGAATGTGCGAGTCAGCAAGCTGATGACGGTGGAGGAGTACCATACGGTGTACCAGCTGGTGTCGGTGATCCAAGGCGAACTGCCACAGAAGCAAGATGGGTCCAAGTATCTCGGGATCGACCTGCTGGCCCATTCGCTTCCACCTGGGTCCATGACTGGTGCTCCCAAGATTCGGTCTGTGGAGATCCTGCGGGACTTGGAGGCCCATCCACGCCGAGGGGTCTATTCTGGGGTGTGTGGGTTCTGGTCTGTCACTGACCAGGCCGATTGGAGTGTTGTTATTCGGTCTGCTTTCCAGTACAAGAACGAGAGTGAGAGATTGTGGAGGATTGGTGCCGGAGGGGCGATCACGATCTTATCAGATGCGGCTGACGAGTGGGAAGAGATGCAGACCAAGTTGGAGAGTGCTCTGCAGGCGTTTGTCTAGCGAGATTCTGTTCTTGGTCTCATATGTATAAATAATGATAACGGAGGCGAGTGTTGTCTAGTTTATTGTGTAAATAGTTGATATATTTGACATTGAGAGTATGTATATTGTCAATAGGCGGCTACATCACTTGAGTTAGGATTCGCATCCCGCTTACTGGAATCTACGGTACTAGCTAGAGTTGTCAGCATTTTTCAGGAATTACCCGAATGTCAGCTGGAGCAAATTGGAGTATTGTTATGTAGTACTATTGGGCAACTAGAATATTCATACCACTGTTGCGCCTACTCGTACCCAGTAACGTGAGCAATAGCCACTCCATCATAGAATCCCTCATACGGCTTGATCACATGAGCATCATACACCAGCCTCCAGTCACCCAAATGGTCTTTACTGGTAGCATTGGGCACAGTCTGTTGAATCTTTTTTCGCTGTTGAGGAGACGACTGGATATACTTAGCAAAATCTGGAGCCCCTGGCCGGATAACGTTGTCTGCAGTCACAACAGTTCCCGGTTTGATCAATTGGAGCGATTCCAACACTCTCAAGTCTGGCGTGTACAGATCCTTCCAGTGATCCAAGAACACCAGATCGACTGTGTCATGGGTTTCTGCAAACTTGACCAGATTTTCGGCAGCAGGGCCTACGATAATCTCAATCTTGTCGCTGAGCCCGGCCAAATCAATGTGCGATTGAGCAATTTTGGCAAAATCAGGATTGAGTTCAAAGCTATAGTACTTCGCATCTGGTGGTAGCTCTTTCGCAAAATAGATAGCAGAATAGCCCACGTACCCGCCCAGCTCGATGGCGACTTTCGGTTTTTTGGCATGAATTTGTTCCACAATCAGGTTGCCTTTATCCTTGCCAACGTTCATGAAGTGGATTTGCTTGGCAAAGTCATCGATCAGGTCAATAACCTTATCGGGGTTTCCTCGAACTGCGTCGAGCTGATCTTTGGGCAAGTTGAGGATGTAATCGTTGAGAGCTTGCTCCTTTTGAGGGCTTTCAGTAGGGATGCTTGACATTTTGGGACGTTTTTTTATGGGATTTGAGAAGATATACAAGAAGAACTTTATGGACATTCAGTTGTCTTTATATAGTTTTTTTTTATTTTTTTATTTTGGGGCCTCACACGGAGTCCTAAGAGTGTTACGGAGGTGGGTCGGAAGGGCAAAGATCAGATAACCAAATCAGGAAACACCAGCATGCTGTGCATATTGCAAAGATAGAGGGGTGCAGCCTATTGGGGGTACGTAAGCTATTGGCCAAAATGCAGTGTCGCCACTGTGGCAGGTGCTATAATGAGAAGGTAATCAGAGATTGGTGACTCACCTGAGTGAATAAAGCGCAAAGATGGAGATTATCAGATGGCTCACCGGTATGTATTATGTCATGTTGGCGATGTGGTCACGTGACGTGTGCTAAAGCCGTCCTTCCAGCGCAAAGCGAACAGGGCGTTTAGTCAAAAATGAGCAGGTTACGGACATTAGAGAACGAATTACGGATATTAGAGAATCAAGTTGGAACATATTACGGACATTACAACTCGAATAGGGTGTATCACGGACAAGACCAATCAAACAGGATAGTAATCAGATAGAGTAGCAATCAGGTAGAATAGCAATCAAGTAGAACAACATAACAACAACCAGAATGTACCACGGACACTACAAATAGAATGTATTACTAGCCAACACACAACAGCCATATGCAGACATTTACAGGCCAAGTGTCGGCAATAAAATGCAAAAATACAAATAATTAAATATGCAAACAGCTTCTTCGTCTCATTTTCCTCACAAAAAGTACTCTACCGGCTGCGGCCGGGGCATAAGACCACCATTACCGCCTCCTGCTCCATACGAATCAGGATTCATCCCCTCGTTAATCATCATGGCATGCCCAGCATTCTCGGGAGCCGCATCAAACACATTGAAGAACCGTTCTCCATTCACATTCACCTCTAGAACCGATGCGAGATTACCACACCTATAACAATAATTAGGAGCAGACCACACAGTTGAGAGCCGGTCGTCAAACAACACCTCATAGCCCTCCTGGCAAAGCTGGTGCGCTCGTAGAATGTGATTCATCCCATTATTAGACAGAAACTTCTTGACAATATCGACTCCAAATGTGTAGCCTGCTCCACGAGGCGATAATGAGAAATCCGGCTTGGACTCCTCTGGATCTGACCAAACCAAATCTGCCATGGGCCCCTCGTGAGGAATCTCTTTGAAACGGTCCACAATTCGGATTTGATCCAACGACTGTATCGAGGGCGAAAGACCGCCATGCACACAGAATATTGAGTTGTCTATGACCACACTCAGAGTTAGAAAGTCAAATAGGTCTGTGAAATATGTCCACACGTTCGACGACCCGTATTTCTTGACGCATTCTGTATAGAACCCGTAGCTCTGGGTGATACCTCTCGACTCGTGGTTGCCCCGCACCAAGTATATTCGAGTTGGGTATCTCAACTTGAGACATACTAGTAAAGTTATTGTTTCCACTGAGAACAGCCCACGGTCAACGTAGTCACCCAAGAATAGGTAGTTAGTGTCTGGGCAGTAGCCCCCTATTCTGAATATCTCCAGCAGGTCGTAGAACTGGCCATGAATATCGCCAACAACAGTCACCGGTGCACTGAGCTGGACTACGTTACTTTCTTTGATCAAGAGCTCTTTGATTTTTGAACACAGTGCTTCTATTGTTACTTCCGGTAGGAGTTCGCACCTGTAAAGTCGTTCTATGCACTCGTCGAGGTCTGGACCACTCACGAGGCCTTTACTGGGTTCTTTTGGCATCTAGAAGGAATAAATAGAGAAGGAGTCTTGGGGTATAATAAGTGCTACTAGTGATTGTGTCGTCGAGCTTGTTCGTGTCGTTGTAAGATTTGAAAGATTTATGCACGCGTGGCTGGCCGTTTTTGTAGGGTTTGACCCAATAATTAGGTAAAGCTTTACCAACGGTTATTTTTTTTTTTTTTTTCTTCCTGCTGCCGGCTTTGTAACCACATCACCTTGTCTGAACCATTCCACATTCTGAGAAGAGCCACTTTCGTGATAGAATTCGTTGACATTTCATAAGTAAATTGATAGAATATAGGTCATTAGTCTGCTGAGGTGATAATTCACATACCCAAAGAGAGAGAGAGAGAGAAAAAAAAAAAAAAAAAAGAATCATACTAGAGAGCAGTGGGGTGGTGTGACATATCTCAAAAAGACATTCTGATCAAACACAGCAACAACGACGTGGAAACTTCTAAAACACAAAAAGCGTCGCTCAAAGGACGACAGATCTGACAAGTTCCCGAGTTCAGAAACAGTTACGAATTCACAGGAACCAGCAATGAGCGACTCGGACACAGTTCAACGCAAAAAACCGTCAATCTCCTTCTCTGGCGACGTCCAGATACTGGGGAACGAACATGAGAGCGATGAACAAGAAGCAAACGACATTTCTAAAAATGGGTCAAGCACAAACAATGGTTCTCCTAGCTCTGGGGGACGCACAAGGCTCGAAGGTGCTGATAAAAAGAAGAATAACTCAGGCACTCTGGAGAACGACGGATACTTTAGTGCAAAGCACTACAATTTCCACCCAGACGAGAAATCCAAGACCAAGAAGTCTCCAAGCCCACATGGGAAAGAATCACCGAACAAAAATGATGGAAATAGCCCTGGTAGAACTCCTTCGGGCACCTACGCCCCTGCCAGGACCCCTAGTGTGGGTGGTGGTGGTAGTAGTAGTAGTACCAGCTCTGGTGCTGGTACTACTGGCTCCACCAGTAGCGCAGGAACAACTAAATCTGCATTGAAAAAGACCTCCACAAGCACTGCAAGCACAAATACGCTTTTGCAAATGGCCGAAGAGCGGAAACGAGAGAGCCAGGAGAAATATCAGGCCCAGGAGCAAATATATGTCCGTCAAATCACTAAAAACATGTTCAACGACTACTACCACACCCCCGTTGCAGAGGACCTTGATCAGATCAAGACAGATTCTGATGCGGATGACGACGAAGACGAAGATGCAATAGACGGAGTCGACTCGACCCAACCAGAGGCCATCGGTCTAGGTGGAGTGGGCACTAGTTTCGACGACGAGTACACCGATCTAGGGTCGTCGTACCCATTCTTAGAGATGGGCGGTGGATCGTCGTTAGACGATCTAGCCACAGACGAGAGCCTGAAAGAACGACTCGAATGGCAGGCCATGCTGTCTTCTGTGCTCACTGGTGAGGTTGTGCGGTCGGAAAAACGACGAATCAGAGGTCCGCAGAATAGCAAGATCCTCCAGGACGACGACCTGTGGATCGGCCTGCGGGCCAAAGTGTGTGGCCGAACCGTTCAGGAACAGAAACGGGTCGTGGACTACTCGAGATCAAACATTGGCGAGGTGTTTGACGAGTTTTGGAATTTCAAGATTCATTACGACAGTGACTCCACTTTGGAGACCACCACTGAGCAGGTCAAGCATATCCTGAAGCGGGTCGAGAAAATAGAGGCCCTGTGGAAATCGCTCCAGGCGATGCGGACCGAATGCAAGCCGTATGGCGACGAGCTATTCCAAAGGCGGCTGGGTGCTTTGATCTCCTGGGACACAATTACTGCTGCAATAACCCAGGAGTTCGAGCTGCTTCGTGAGTGGACTGGTAATGCTGAAATTGACCCAACTGTAGCCCCACCGAAAACTGCTGATATGGAGGATCCACCTTCTCTAGTAGAAAGCATTTTGAAACAAGACAAGCTCGAGAGCATTTTCGACAAGCGGATCCAGCGTACTATGGGCCCGCTGATCCAGAAAGCTCGTGATGCTACGGTAGAGTACTCTGAAGTGTATGTCGAGCTTGGGCTGCCACTTTTCCACGAACGACTGTCCCACCTGCTGCAATTCCCCATCAAGATGATCGAAGAAGTGATCCGTCTGCGGCTTATTTATGCTCGCCGGCTGGTGAACCCAACCATGATGATTGTGGACCAAATGA
Organism: Blastobotrys attinorum; assembly: GCA_030564265.1. NCBI lineage: Eukaryota > Fungi > Ascomycota > Dipodascomycetes > Dipodascales > Trichomonascaceae > Blastobotrys > Blastobotrys attinorum. The sequence continues at coordinate 10,579 of JAJLUM010000118.1, forward strand.
TTGTCGATTTGGGCAAATACATCAAGCTCGCGGTTGAGATCATGAAACGCAACCGCGAGTATGCGTCTCCTATTTTTGATAAGGGCTGGGTATTCCCAAATCACACCGACGACAAGTTCAATAGCACAGTGCTGGATTGCCTGGGGCACTACCTCGAGTTACTGCAGACCAAGTTCTTGAGCGACTCCAACAACAAGTCGTCGTCTTCGTCATCGCTCAACAAGATGTATCTGTCGTTCAAGGAGACAGACCAGCTGGAGCAGCAGTATACTTTTCTGCGTGACGTGGGCGGCATGGTCAAGGGGGCAGACCTGCTAATTGCTGAGCAGTTTAGCACGTTAGAGACAAGAATGCTGCACCGGCTGTACAACTACTGGGAGCGGCAGATGAAGGGTCCCAAGAATTGGACTGTGGTGGAGGTTGAGCGTTGGTTTGCGACGACAATGGAGAACGTTCGAAGCTTTCAGCGGAAGCTGTTGCGATTCTATAAGTATGTTGTTTTGGACAGCCAGACATGAGATTGTTTTGGACAACCAGACATGAGATTGTTTTGGACAATCAGACATGGGATTATTTAGACAACCAGACGAGAGCTAACAAAAACCTTTAGATTACTGTGCTCCACATACGAGAATTCCGTGGAATACAAAATCCAGACCAACAAGGTCAAAAACTTCGTAGAAAGCCTGCGTCAATCAGGACACTTCCTGGTCTACACAGGCTCGTTTGAGAAATACGGCATTTACACAGTAGCAGACCCATCACTAGCCAGTCAGCCATCGCGAATCAGGTCAATCTTCCAAGGATTCTGCAGACGCGAGTCACCAACCCCTAATTCGACGGCCCCGTCGTCTTCATCATCATCATCATCAGCATCGGGCCAGAGGGGCCCCACCGTGACTATCCAAGAAGAAGGAGGTGACCATTTGTCGTATCTGCTCATATTCTGCATTCAGGAGCCGCTGGTTTGGGAGGGCGAAATCACGAACCTGGATATGCCATATTTCGAAATAGACCTGCATCCCGGAAGACTGCGACTGGTCACCGAAGGGTACGGCACTGACCTTAAACACACCAGAGAACAGCTAGCAGATATCACTGGAGCAGAAGATGTGTTTGACGTGATGATCGAAGCCCGATCTCACATCACCAAGACAAACCATGAACTCGGACGAATTCGGCGAATGTTCTTCCGGCTGGCAATGTCCGTTATAAACTCAGCTCTCTCGTTCAGGTCAATGTGTCGGCAGAGAAGCTGTTTGAATAAGGAACAGGGCTGTCAAGAAACCGTACAAAACATGTTTGTATTTGCCCGGGAATTTGGTCAGCGGGGCATCCAAATCATGGATGCCACTCGCAAAGGTAACGTTGCCATGAAACTGATCAATATGAGTATCGAGTGGGTGACTTTTATCTGCGATGACTGTGTGCCCACAGACTACAAGACCTTCCGATGGACAGTAGTGGCCCTAGAATTCGCAATGGTGATGACCCGTGGCGTAAATATTACAGCTATAGACAATTCGCAATTTGCCAAGTTGCGGCTCAAAGTGGCCGGGTGCATGACACTGCTTATTTCTCACTTTGACATTATGGGCGCCAGATCCAAAGCGGCAGAACGTCAAAAGAATCTAGAGACTGCCAGACGCAACAAAATGCTCAAGGTGCAGTATAAGGACGATGATGAGCTGATGAAAATGTTCCGTGAGGAGGCGCTCAAGAAGATTGGTAGCCTTGAAGAGGCCCGCCAATACCAGCACGTGGTAGGTCGAGTACTCGACGACACCAACACAGACTCGGAATTTTTAACGTTCCTGGCGACTTCATTTTCACAAATGTCGATTCGTTGGCAGCAGGGCCGGTTTATTGGAGGTGGATCGTTCGGCTCGGTCTACGCTGCTGTTAACTTGGATACCGGTGGAGTCATGGCAGTCAAGGAGATTCGATTGCAAGATACCATGCATTTGAGACGTGGATTGAAGAGTATCAAGGACGAAATGACCGCACTTGAGATTTTGTCGCACCCAAATATTGTCCAGTATTATGGCGTGGAGGTGCATCGAGACAAAGTGTTCATCTTCATGGAATACTGCCAAGGTGGATCCTTGGCGGCTTTGTTGGAGTATGGCAGAATTGAGGATGAGACAGTGATCCAGGTGTATACATTGCAGATGCTGGAAGGACTGGCATACTTGCACCAGTCCGGAATCGTTCATCGAGATATCAAGCCGGAGAATGTCCTATTGGACCACATGGGGGTAATCAAGTTTGTAGATTTTGGTGGGGCCAAGGTTATTGCAAAGACCGGCAAGACTAGAGGAGACGGTAGGAACAGTACTAGGCTAAATAGTATGACTGGTACTCCAATGTACATGTCGCCAGAAGTCATCACTGGGTCAGACCCAGGAAGACACGGCAGCATTGATATCTGGAGTACCGGGTGCTGTGTGCTGGAAATGGCCACTGGGCGTCGGCCATGGGCCAATTTAGACAATGACTGGGCAGTTATGTACCACATTGCTGCTGGCCACCTGCCTCAATTGCCTAGTGCAGATCAGCTGAGCGATGAAGGTATAGAGTTTTTGATGAAGTGTCTCCAACGAGATCCAGTTCAGCGGCAGTCAGCTGTCGAGCTACTGCGTGACCCGTGGATTCTGGCTATCAGCAAAGAACTGATTGGTGATCCATCGAGTGATGATATATCGCCATCGCCTACTGCGCTGGCGTCTCCATCAGCGGCCTCCAGTTCTTCAACTACCAGTAGCAGTGTTCCATCGCGAGACTTGTCGCAGGTTCAAGCTGCTGCTCGATCGATTACGTATAGCTATTCTTCACAGGTTGCGGCTGATGCGGCTAGTGCGGCCAGTGCGGCTGCTGCGGCTGGCACTTCGCCAACTACACCACCATATCCTTATTCTTCTTCAGCAGCTTTTCCGGTTCCAAAGCAGGCCCATGTCAAGTCACCTGGGTCTGTATTGGAGCAATCAGGCGAAGTTAAGCCGCCAGTGGAGTCTGAACAAGAGCAGGAGCAGAGGCAACAGCAAGAGCAGTTGTAGATGGACTTTTTCGATTAGAAAGGAATTCCATCTGTGCGCAGTGGATTTCGGCTCGTGTCCAAAAAGCCAGCTAACAATCTTTTCGTATTTTTATGCATTATAGTTTCCTAAATTATTAGTTTTTATTTGTTTTGAAATATAATAGAATAAGCACCCTTTATGACCATAAAAGTCGACTGTATGTGTCGTGTAATTACGATGAATGTTTCACCGTTTGGGTATTAGCGACTTATCAGAGATACAAAACAGCCAACTTGTTAGGTGAGATATAAATACAAGCTGAGCTATGCTACCTGAGATGAATACAAACTAAGCTGCGTGACTGGAGCATGCTGGAGACAAAATATTAAACTATTATTTATTAAAACACTATTAAGAATCGGAAAAACGTACACACAAACACAAAAAAAAAAAAAAAAAAATATTAAAGAGACAAAAAGAATAACTTATTGAGAAACCATGATGCGATTAACAGTGGGGATAAGAAATCAAAGCCTTGGTCACCTTACAATGGACAACTCCAGCGTCCAGACGCGTCGAATATGAACACGAACCGGACCACCAGCGTCCTCGATATCATGCAACACCATATTATCCCACCAGCATTTTCTCGCTGGTTTTCTCCAAAACAGTAGCAACTTATGAGGCAACAAAGCCTCTTGCGCTGCGACAGGATCTGCATCCTCCTCCATACCGGCGGAGGAATCAGCACCAGTGGAAGTTGATTGCGGTTGTTGATCCTGAGTTAGTAATCTTGTTAATGAGAGGCTGCTAATAACGGTCTTGTTTGGTTCGGAGGCTCGAAATCCCCACTCGTCTTCGATAGAAAACCCACTCGAGCAGAGCATGTCAATCAGATGCTTCTCGGCCGAGCCTGGCTGGTCACCTTTACGTAGACCTGTGAAAATCTTCTTCTGGTTCACAATGGCCTCACCACAGTTCTTCTTGATAGTAGCCATCTCTTGTTCCGAAACGGTTCTATCAATTGGTATGCAATAATAGTCTAGATCCTCTCTGAGAACAATGATGGCTCGCCTACTTTTCTTGAGGGCCATCCCAGTTTGAGTGAACGCCTCTGCAGCTAGATCGCTGTCCTCGGGTGAATCAGAATCAGCATAATCTGGAGTTGGAATTGGCGAGACCTCACTAGCTACTTGTCGGAACATATCTAGTGTATATTGGAGGCACTCTGGGGAAAAGCTTACTGATGCCACATCTACCTCAGCCAAACTGGCCATCATGTACCCATCTACCATGAGTCCATTGGATATTCCCAACAGGATGCTTTCTGGTAAGCGCATGAGTTCGTTTCGAGTAATTTCAAATATTACACCTCTCAAATCCAACCTGATGATACTGTCGAGGTCCTGTTGCTGAGGAGCGAGGATGTCGGCCGGATGGGCACCAGCTCCACCAGATTCTGGCGATACCTGTGTGATTATTGAGCTTGGTTGTTGCTGATGATCCTGTACTGACATTGTATACAAGCTTTTAACTGGAGGAGAGTATGGAGGGGGTGGGCTATCGTCAGCTAGCTTTGGAGGCTGCCAGCGTTGGTTTTCTAGATCTTCGTTGGTCTCTATATGTAAATGGTGTTGAGGAGGTGGAGGAAGAGGAGGAGAATGGTGATGGTGATGATGATGATGAGGGTTAGAAGGTGAAGATTTAGGAATGCTTAAAACTGTTGACTGTTCCCGTATCTGATTTTCCTGGGACTCCTGTACTTTTGTTGGCTCTTGGGATTGTTCTGGATCTTCTTGTGACTCTTGAGGATGCTGCACTTGTCGTTTTTCTTCTTGTGGTTCTCGGTCACGATCCACACTACTTCCCAAATCGGCTGAACTGCTAGTTAAAGATGAATGAGTGACTAAAGTTGGAGTTCGACTGTTCGACCGGTTTGCAGAGCTAATTGTGTGTAGATGAGTATAAAAGGAGTACTAAGGTTGCAAAGGGAGGAACGAAAGAGAAAGCTGCTACTAGTGTTTTTGTAAATACCGAGCGCGACTCTCCTTATTTGGGCCTTTTTTCACGGCTTTCTTGGAGATGCGGGCGCGATGCCGATACGATGCGTAGGCTCTGGGATTCAGACACTTTTTTATGGCAAAGGGATGAGTCGACTGTGTTGTCGCCGAACAGATAAGAGTGTGAGAGACTCTCTTTAGTTCTTTAATAAAAAAGAGAACTTCGATAAATGGTACGAGATGTCTGTGTTTCTAGGATCGAACGGAACCAAACACACACATTGCTGAGACCAGGTTTGACAGCAGCATATACGGAAGAGCGTGCCACTGCTTGGTGTTGCTGGGGGAACGACGGTCGGCCTGGGGTTACCCGCTTGTGGATTCAGGAGTGATGGTGCTTTTCGTGTCAAAAGCGTGCAGTTAGAGGAGTTGATTTAGTTAGAGGAGTGAATGCAATTAGAAGACTTAGACTCGTAGTACAGATATTCACACAGAAAGGTAACAGTTCGGCGCTTGGTAGATGGAGTGCGTTATTGGCGCCGAGAGAGCTTTATAGAGTAGAATGACAGATGCGGTAAGTTAATTAATAGCATTTAGCACAATCAACTATATTCAAACCACCAAATATGATGAATTGCACTCCCTTCGGCGTTTCAGAGTGTAAATGTGGTGATATTAGTGGAATCGTGCTAATGGGGCAGCTGGGCTCTCTATATATTAGTTACGAACCCTAACCGCTGAAAGCCGTCTCAAGTGCGGCTTTGCCACAACCCTCAATGGTATTAATACTGAACGGCACTAATCAATAACAAAGGCGTCTATTTGACTATTCCAGCAGCTACAGACCATTTAACTGTACGAGCCTCTATAGACTATTTAAACTGCTCGAGTTGATTTTTAGGCTGGCAGGTGTGTTAGTATCCGCTATTTCAACATTATCCAGACATACATCTTTAAGCGCATGGGCAATATACTTGGTGTGGGACCCCCGTGCAAACAGCTTTTGCTGGGTATTGTAGAATTCTATCTGTGTGAAAGCCAAATTAGAGCCGAGCTTTTGGCATAAACACTCTACAGATATCTTGTCGCCTAAAAAGAGTGTTAGAATACCTTTTCTTTTTCACCCGAACAAGCTACCTTGATAAATACATACCCATTTTGCCTCCTGAATTGATATAAGTGACGTTCAAGTCAGTACTAACTCCAGTGCTATACATTCCACGTGACGATAACGCCAATGACCCTCCCAGATCCACAAGCGAGGCAATTGTTCCACCATGGAGCATTTTCAGTCGATTCTGGCTATGTTAGCTATTGACTATAAAGTAATCACTCCTGCATACAGTGTGCTTTTGTTCTATATCCATTTCCATCGTGACTTTTCCAGGGACCGCATCAACCAACCGAAGCTTTTTCTATTGTTAGCACCGCAAGTGATTTCACCTATCTTAACGTACCCGTTCAATGAAGTTTGCTTCGAGGCCACCAGCTTCAATGAAGTTTTTCCACACCTAGTCGGTCAGCTAAACTGCATCAATTATTTTTCCCTAGATTTTATTCATACCGATGAGACAAATTTGAGCGACATTGGAGTATTCCGTAGTTATGGGGGTGTTCTTGACTCGTAATATTGGATCGACTAGTGCTTGTGGGGAGCTCGGTGTATTGTATGGTATGGTATCAACTCCCAAGGTCTGTCCTGCAGAGAAGCCATAACGGTCGGAGCTGTCTCGCATAGTTGAGGTAAAGCTCCATAGCGGAAGCCCATCTCAGTTCGATTCTATACAAATTCATTACTCGTGATTCTATACATAATAAATACTAAATACTATTCGACTCATGTCTCTAAATACTTTTCGATGCAATATTCGAACTACTGGACTGCTGCTGACTATTCACCAAATACAGCCGCTGCCCGGGCCCCAAGGATCCCTTCGTAAGATCATGATGAGCTAATTCCGTCAGTACCCCTCCCATCACCTCTGTTTCTTCCTCCTGAAGCTTCCAAGGCGCATTTATATGCTCTATTACATGGTTAAACTGTTCAGACCCCCCAATAAAATTGGAGTTTATAACTGCCATTAGCGGAGTCCACTCTTCATCACTCTTACGAAATAAAGACTCTAGACCTCCCGCAGTTACGCTCTCTTTGCCGAGTCCAAAAACTATTAATTTCTTGCCTGAAAATAGCTGATCTACTTGCAACTCAAGAATGCCACCTCCTCTCCAGTAGTCTAAGGGATCTTCTTTATCTACAGCCCAGAGAGCCGCAGAAAGATGCTGCTCATCGTCCACGATTCTGACCACCCCACCTTTCAATGCACTTCTTCGCTGGTACTTTTTAACCAACGGTTTTTCAAGTTCCTTGTTACCGTCGCAATGATGCTCTGCGATCAGTACAAACTGGTACTTGTTTAAGATTGAGATCAGTTGTTGAATTTTTCTCGATGCAGGTGATACATCCGGGAATGGGGGCCTGAAATTGTTAGATCCAACTATTTCAGATATGCTTAACCTTCGGAGTAGGTCTTTTTGGTGTAATGCTAATGCTGTGTACTGTACATGTTCTCTTTGCTTTCTCGAACCGAATAGATTCTCGTATGCCATATCTTCGGTCCGGGAGAATGGTGGTTGGTCAACTGGGACGCAAATATCTGAGATTTTGTTTATTGTCGGCCGTTCCATCCTGGATATTTTCAGTCGCTTCAGCGACTTTGTCAGGTTTGCTATCCGTTTGGACATTTGACTCCATCAATGTGTTTTTTCACTAGTTCGGCAGTAGTCCAAAAAAAAAAAAGTGCACAAAAAAATAGTCCGTCACATGACCTCTCCCAATCCCGTTCCCAAACCGATCCCCTAATATGTTTTATATATACACTCACAGCTCGCTTCACTCCACATCGCCACATACGACGAGAAGATAGAACTACAAAAAAGATTCTTAGAGAATTCAAGCAATTCCCCACTAGTACTATCAGAGCTGTAATTGTACCAGAAACTGATACCGTAGGATTGAATTACAGTCAAGTAATATATTTATTCAAAAACCGTGCATGGATCCCACAAGGACCTAAATCCACAAAATGGCAACCAGTCAACCAGAAAATGTGGTGATCAATAATATATTCAGCGGGCTAAAGTCAAAGTATGTCTCCCTTATATAAAGCTAATTTTCCAATGCTAATTACCTATCAGGTCTGCCGACGAGCGGATGCGCTCCGCTAAAGAACTAAGAAATCATCTGGTCACAGTGGCCCCCGAGATGCCATCAGACCAGTACACCCGATACAACAACGATGTCAACAAAAGAATCTTCGAGCTGCTTAGAAGTGCTGATCCAAATGTCAGACTAGGTGCAGTAATGGCAGTGGAGCAGCTAATAGATGCCGATACAGGCGAAGAAGCAGCTGTGAAGATCACCCGGTTCGCCAACTATCTACGTTCAGTCGTTCTAACCAGCGACACTGAGGTTCTTAGGGCCGCTTGTAATGCAATGGGTAAACTCACAATCTTCAGTGGTCTGGCGGGGGAATTGGTGGAGTTCGACGTCAAAAGGTCTCTGGAATGGCTGCAGTCCGACAGACAGGAAATCAGACGGCATGCAGCCGTGTTAAATATCAAATCAATCGCCACGTACAGCCCCACGCTGCTATACGGATACGTAGGCTCCATCATTGACAATATCTGGGTTGCCCTGAGGGACCCCAAGGTCATGATCAGAATCGATGCCGCTAGCTGTCTCAAGAAGTGTCTGGAGATCATCTACCAACGAGACACCCAGCAGAGGCAGCAGTGGTTCACAAAGGTGCTGGAGGAGTCTCAAAACGGGTTCAGAATTGGAACCGTCGAGTCTGTCCATGGTAGTCTGCTGGTATATCGAGAGCTTTTGCAGGCTGCAGGCATGTTTATGCAACCGCGATATGCTGAAGTGTGCGACACTGTTTTGCGGCTCAAGGATTCCAAGGACCCACTAGTACGGCGCACGGTGGTTATGATTATCCCAGTTCTTGCGGACTACAATCCGAATGAGTTTACGAAGCGGTATCTCGTGGATGGCATGGCCTATTTGCTGGGCCAGCTCAAGAAGGACCGAGATCGGAGCCTGATTTTCGAGTCTATAGGCAAGATTGCAGCTTCTGTGAAGAGCAACATGGCGTTTTATTTGGAACCAATTCTGGAGTCAGTTCGCGAGGGACTGAGTTCCAAAGGGTAAGTTTTTGCAGCGTGCGGTGATTGTGGAGTAGTGTTCACTAGTATCTACTGGTGTCCACTATTGGCCCACGGGCCGCTAATATCATGAACAGAACTAACATATCAACAGACGTCCTCGAAAGGAACAAGAGGGACCCATATTCGAATGCTTGGGCATGCTAGCCCAAGCCGTGGGCCAAGCATTAGCAAAACACATCTCTAGAGAAATCCTCGACCTGATATTCTCCTGCGGCCTGAGCGAGTCGCTAAACCGGTGCCTGATGCAGTTTGTAACATATATTCCACCACTCCAGGGCACAATTCGGGATAGACTGCTGAATATCCTCAGTTTCACCCTCAGTGGGAACGAATTCAGACCTCCAGGAAGCCCCAAAGCCTCGCTCCAGATGAACGCTACTGCCGCAAAAGAATACCGGGAAGCAATGCTCACCAGAGACGGGCTACCAGATATGACTGAAGAACGACTACTGACCCTAGCTCTCCGCATGCTCGGAAACTTTGATTTCAAAGGATACTCGTTGAGCGAGTTTGTGAAAAACTGTACAGTAAACTTTATGGAGCATCCAGATGCCCACGTGCGAAAGGCTGCGGCTCTGGCCTCGTGCTCTTTGTACATCAATGACCCAATCTGCTTCCAGGTGAGCTCGAATTCACTCAAAAGCGTGAGCCTTGTAATCGAAAAACTACTCACAGTCGCCATCACGGATCCAATCCCCGAGATTCGGTACGAGATCCTGCAGAGCCTTAACCCCGTGCTCGACCCTCATCTTACCCAGGCCGAGAACGTGCGGCTCTTGTTCATGGCTCTCAATGATGAGGTATTCGCAGTGCGACGAGTTGCAATCACCGTAATCGGCAGACTGACCCAAAGTAACCCAGCATACGTGATCCCGTCTCTGAGGAAGACTCTAATCCAGCTGCTGACCGAGCTGGAGTATTCCAAAAACAACAAAACCAAGGAGGAGAGTGCCAAGCTCCTTTCTGCATTAGTGTCCTCGTCGAAGGGGCTCATAAAGCCATACGTAAAGTCCATTTTCCGAGTTCTGTTGCCTAAGGCACAGGACCCCAGTGCCACAGTAGCGGCCAGCATCATGACCGCTATAGGCGAGGTGTCCAAAGTTGGAGCCCAGGAAATGGAGGAGTATTTCCCAACATTAATGCCCCTGATTCTAGAAACATTTCAGGATCAGAGTTCTTCTTTGAAACGGGACGCAGCTCTGAAGACGATGGGCCATTTGGCCAGCTCCTCAGGCTATGTTATCGAACCACTGCTTCAATATCCCCAGCTGCTAGACATTCTGGTGAATATCTTGCGTACGGAACCATCGCTCAGCATTAGGAGAGAGGCCGTGCGGCTCATGGGTATCTTGGGTGCTCTGGATCCTTATAAGCTTCGAGAGGTCGAGCACACAGAAGAAGAGAACGAAGAGGTCACGCCGACTGATATTAAGCTGCTGATCAAGGGTATCAGCCCTTCCTCAGAAGAGTACTACCCTACTGTAGTGATCACTACACTGATGGGCCTGCTCAAAGACAGCTCGCTGACGAGCCACCACACCAGTATAGCCCAGGCCATTCTGTTCATTTTCAAGTCATTGGGGCTCAAATGTGTGCCCTTCTTGAACCAGATCATCCCCGGACTTCTCGGGGTGATGAGAGCTAGCACCCACACTATGACCGAGTTCTTCTTCAGACAGCTAACGATTTTGGTCCAAGTCGTAAGACAGCATATCCGGACATACTTGGACAGCATTTTTGACATTATCAAAGAGTTCTTCTACCATCCGACGCTTCAGCCGACTATTATTACTTTGATTGATTCTATAGCCATCGCGTTGGATGGCGAGTTTAAGATCTATGTACCGCAGATGCTACCGCTGCTAGTTTCTGTACTACAGCAAGAGAAGACACCTATCGAATCATCGAAACGAGTTATGAACAGTTTCGTTGTGTTTGGCTCAAACATTGAGGAATACATCCATCTAATTATCCCCAACATTGTAAATATGTTTGAATATGCACCGACACCTTTAAGAATAGCTGCGATAGAGGCTGTGGGGGATCTGTGTCGTTCTGTAAATCTGAACGATATGGCTTCGCGAATCATCCACCCGCTGCTCCGTGTCATAATTAGCAGCACAGCAGCTAATGAAGAGCTGAAAAGAGCTTCTGTAGAGACTTTATGCTCGTTGTGCTACCAGATGGGAAGCGAGTTCACTGTTTTTGTCGAGGTGATCAATAAGACCCTAGCCAAGAGTAAAGTGCACAGTTCCAACTATGAGCAGATGGTAGTCAAGCTGTTGAATGGCGAACCACTTCCGCAGAACCTTAATCCACCGAGAAAGAGGCGTCCTCAGGTTGTGGAGGAGACCAATCAGGCTGATATCTCTACTAACAAGCTTCCTGTTAACCAGCAGGTGTTGAAGCAGGCGTGGGACACTTCGCAGCGGTCCACCAGAGAGGATTGGTTCGAATGGCTGCGTCGGCTGAGTGTCGAGCTATTGAAGGAGTCTCCCTCTCATGCAATTCGAGCTTGTTCTGGTATCGCTGTTGTTTACACCCCGCTGGCTCGAGACCTATTTAACGCAAGTTTCTTTAGCTGCTGGACTGAATTGTATGACCAGTACAAGGAGGACTTGGTCAAGTCGATAGAGACGGCCCTGACGTCGAACAATATCCCGCCAGAGGTGCTTCAGACCTTGTTAAACCTAGCAGAATTCATGGAGCACGACGAAAAACCACTCCCAATGGATATGAGGACCTTGGCTCTCTATGCTCAGAGATGTCATGCTTATGCCAAAGCTCTCCATTACAAAGAGTCCGAGTTCATGAACGAGCCCACAAGCATTCCTACAATCGAGAGTTTGATCACGATCAACAATCAACTGGATCAGTCAGATGCTGCCATTGGCATTTTGAAGCATGCTCAGCAAAATCACGACATGCAGTTGAAAGAGACCTGGTACGAGAAGTTGTCTCGGTGGGATGATGCTCTGGAGGCTTACAACAAGAGGTCTGCAGAAGAAGCTGCAGAGGGTGGAGAAGAATCCATGGAAGTGACTATGGGCAAAATGAGATGTCTGCATGCACTAGGCGAATGGGAAGAGCTCGGTAAACTAGCGCAAGAGAAATGGACCAATAGCAGCAACGAGGTGCGAAGAAAAGTGGCGCCTTTGGCTGCTGCTGCATCATGGGGGTTGGCTCAGTGGGAAAAGATGGACACCTATATCTCTGTTCTGAAGCCAGATTCACCTGACAGATCCTTTTTCGATTCCGTGCTTTGTATTCACCGAAATAACTTTGAGGAAGCTAGTAAACAGATATCCAAGGCACGTGACCAACTGATCACAGAGCTCACTGCCCTCATCAGTGAGAGCTACAATCGAGCATATGGAGTGATCGTCCGGGTCCAGATGTTGTCTGAACTAGAAGAGATCATCACCTACAAGTCCCTGCCCGAGAATGCTGAGGAGAAGGAGATGATGCGAAAAACTTGGATGAAACGACTCAAAGGTTGTCAACGTAACGTAGATGTATGGCAGAGAATGCTCAAGGTGCGGGCATTAGTCGTGGACCCCAAGCAAGACATGGACATGTGGATCAAGTTTGCCAATCTCTGTCGTAAATCTGGTCGAAACGGGATTGCTGAAAAGTCATCAAATCAGCTGCTAGAATCTGACGATGATGGAAGGCCCTCGTCACGAGCTAATCCTCATGTTGTATATGCTCAGCTGAAATACATGTGGGCTACACACAACAAACGAGAGGCTCTGAACCATTTGTTCGACTTCACAAGCCGAATGGCTGCTGATTTGCAGCTGAACACAGACGACTTCCTCGATCAACCTCTTCCATCAGAGAGGCCGGGGGTGTCACAAGATGTGAAGGATTTCACTAAGCTATTGGCGCGATGCTTTTTGAAGCAAGGTGAATGGCAGGTTCAGCTGCGATCAGACTGGAAGACTGAGTGTCCGGAAACCATTCTTGGTGCTTACCTATTGGCCACGCATTTTGATGGCCACTGGTATAAGGCATGGCACAATTGGGCGCTGGCCAACTTCGAGGTCGTTTCGATGTATGATAGGAACAAGTTCAAGACGAATGGTGCTGATGACGGTGACGAGTTACAGTCTGTAAATGGCGGGCGAAAGATACAAGAAGTATTTGACGAGGAAGAAGGCGGTGAAGACCTGGACCTTGAGAATGGAAAGACTGACCAGTCGAAGTCGAGAGTTTCATTCAATCCTAAGAGTAGTCCTCCTGCTGACTTGGTAACTAAACATGTATGCCCAGCTATTAACGGGTTTTTCCACTCAATCGCCTTATCGGAACAAAAATCACTTCAAGATACCTTGCGGTTGTTGACTTTGTGGTTCAAATATGGCGGTCATCCAGAGCCTGCAGCGGCGATGCAAGACGGCATCCAGCTGATCAGGCTTGAAGTTTGGCTCGATGTAGTACCTCAACTGATTTCACGGATTCACCAGCCAGACCCAGTAGTAGCAAAAGCTCTTCATGGTCTGTTGACGGAGTTGGGTAAAAAGCACCCTCAGGCCCTGGTATATCCACTGACAGTAGCTATCAAATCTGATAGTGTATCTAGACAGCAAGCTGCATCTAACATTTTGAGTAAGATGCAGTCGCATAGCCCTCTTCTTGTGAACCAGGCTGAACTGGTCAGTGATGAATTGATCAGGGTAGTTGTTCTATGGCACGAGCAATGGCACGAAGGGCTAGAAGATGCCTCTCGGTTTTTCTTCGGAGACCATAATATCGACAAGATGTTTGCCACTCTGGAGCCTCTCCACCGAACGTTGGAGAGGGGCCCTGAAACCTTGCGGGAGATTTCGTTCCAAACTGCGTTTGGCAGAGATTTACATGATGCCTACGAATGGACTCTGAACTTCAAGAAAACTGGTGATTTGACTCAACTAAATCAAGCTTGGGACATATATTACAGTGTATTCAGACGGTTGAACCGTCAATTGATGCAGTTCACTAGCTTAGAGTTGCAATATGTGTCTCCAAAGCTGATGAGCGCTCAGAATTTGGATCTGGCTGTGCCCGGGACATATGAGCCCGGAAAACCTGTGACTAAAATTGTCAAGTTTGACACAACTCTTTCAGTTATATCCTCCAAACAGAGACCTAGAAAGTTAACGGTTAAGGGAAGTGATGGAAGAGACTACTCTTATATCCTTAAGGGTCACGAAGACATTCGTCAAGACAATTTGGTCATGCAGTTGTTTGGACTTGTAAATACACTGCTAGCCGATGACCCAGACTGTTTCAAGCGACATTTACATATTCAGCCTTATTCTGCTACCCCATTGTCTCCTAAATCTGGTGTTCTTGGGTGGGTACCTCATGCGGATACTTTCCACGCCCTCATTAGAGAGTATCGAGAGGGAAAGATTTTGTTGAACATAGAACACCGGATTATGCTCCAGATGGCGCCTGACTACGACAGCTTGAGCCATTTGCAGAAGATTGAAGTATTTTCGTATGCATTAGAAAACACACGAGGGCAGGACCTTTACAGAGTTTTGTGGCTGAAGAGTCGTTCTTCGGAGGCCTGGTTGGATCGACGGACCCAGTATACTAGATCGTTGGCTACAATGTCTATGGTTGGGTACATTCTGGGTCTTGGAGATCGGCATCCATCCAATCTGATGCTCGATAGGTACTCTGGTAAGGTTGTTCATATTGATTTTGGTGACTGTTTTGAAGCAGCTCAGTTGCGAGAGAAGTTCCCAGAGAAGGTGCCGTTCCGATTAACGCGAATGTTGACGTATGCGATGGAGGTCTCAGGTATTCAAGGGAGTTACCAAATTACCTGCGAGCACGTGATGCGACTTCTGCGTGAGAATTCTGAATCTCTGCTTGCGATCCTCGAAGCTTTTGCCTACGATCCGTTGATCAATTGGGGTTTCGAGCTGCCGACTCGAATCGATCCTAAAGGTGTCGTTGAGGCTGACCAGCATCTCCAACAGCCTCAGCAGCGAAGAGAACAACGAGAACAGGAACAGAGAGAGCAACAAGAACAAGAACAGCAGCAGCAGGAGCAGCAAGGGCAACCTCAGCAGCAGCAGCAGCAGCGACGAAGCAGCTTGCAGTACGGCAACATTGATCCTTCAGAAATGAAACGAAGAGCACAGTTGGACCAGACCGAGGCATCTAAAGTGGATCCAAGTGGGTCTAGTTTGCGAGCTCGACGTGCAGAGATTGTGCTAACTCGAATTAAGAATAAATTGAGTGGCAACGATTTCGACAATGTTAAAAACCTGGACGTGCCATCCCAAGTGGAGCGATTAATCGATGAGGCAACCAATCCTGAGAATTTGTGCCAGCATTACGTTGGATGGTGTTCTTTCTGGTAGTGTGTAAAGTGTTATTTTGTTGCGAGCCGTCCTCTATGCGGCGGTTTATGCGGCTGGCTCACCACGCTAAGAAGGTATGGCGAGCCGTCCAGTGCGCGGCGCTAGATAATTATCTTGGCTTATAATTAATTAGCTGTCAATAGAGACATACATATATATATATATATATATATATATATATATTCTTATTATTATTATCAATGCAACAGGGATGATGAGCATACTACACTACAATATGGATGGTCAAATTCAAATCAATTTTCTTCAATTTCCTTAAGCTTGGATTCCCATTTGACAATCAGTGGATGAGTTGTCGTCTTTGGATCCCATATGGGGTCTGCTTCATCTGTCCAGTACTCCGGCACCAAGACCTTCTGAACATTCAGTTCCTCAGTGGCCTGGCGTTCAAGATCTTCGCAGCCAGGTCTGCCCTGCAATTCCCCAATGATCCGGCCCGCTCTCAGGCCCATGGAGGCTCCCGTTGGATACCCGTCGTCGAAGCCACTCTGGATTGCGATTTCTTTCGATTCTGTAACCCCTTCTATATACCCCGAATTGTGGTGTTCTCTCTGAATCCGAGTTGTCTGAGATATTGTATGCCTATCATGATGATCATATTCGTCACCGCTGCCTCCCCACACATCGTCATTGTTGTCGTGGTCAAACTCACCGTTCTGTTCGTCGCGCTGTGGAGCTATGGAAACAGAGTCTGGATGCTCGAAGCCATGTGCTTCTGTAGACATGTTCCTAGATGATCTTAGTATTACTATTTGTAATCATCTTGTTGGAAAAAAAAAGTTGGTCCAGTTGGGCAAGCCGCGCCGCATCTGAGGACTGAGATTTACGCGTAACCTGGTTCCACCATCTATCTCTCTCTAAAGATCTGTTTATTATATAATGTTAACTATACAGAATAAATATTTGCTCTTTTGAAGGAATTTGAGATTTCTATACATTTCGGAATGCTCATAATTCTAAGTTATGGGGCCCCAGTGTTCTCCCTCTTTTTAGAGCACTACTAGGGCGCATTTTCTAATGGGATACCAAAACCACTTAGGCAGATAAATATAGGACCATATCATCTAAGTCCTCACACATTGCGTGTACCAGCTTCCCTCTCCCATGCCATTCGTTCTGATAAGCTCATCCTCGCAGGATTAATCGACTGTGGGCTCAATATCGAGCCAAACGCTGCCGCGGTAGCCTCAGTGGTGTCCATGGATAACGCTGCATACTGACTAGCAGGCCAACGAAGAGCATCTACAACTTCCTCTTCCTTCGACAGAGACTCCGGCTTGGTGCTAATCTCCTGTCTTAGGGTTTCCTCTTCGACAGCATCTAGATTTTCAGGTCTTTTGCGCACTGATAGGTTTTGATCGGATCCTCCCGTTCCTGGTGGTGGAATTACGATATCTATTGGCAGAGAAGATGCATAAGTAGAATCCTGTGGAAGGTCCTGAGCTCTACCAGTACTAGAAGCTGTAACCCCTGTGTCTATTGGAAGCTGCTGGTGAGGGTAGTCAAACTCCTCTGAAACATATTTTGTGACGGGACGCGGTTTGAAGCTCCCACTGACAGTTCTCGAAGAGTTGCTTACTGGTAGAGATGAGCCCAGGCTTGGGGAAAGTAAGCCCTCTCTTATGTCTTTGAGCTCTTTTTCTTCTGTTTCTACTTCTTCTTTCTCGTCATCTTTGTTTTGATCACTAGTTGCGCCCTTGTTAGCCTCGAGATCTGAGAGTGAACCCCCCCTCTCCTGCAGAGCTTCGTCAAACTCAAACATCTCGTCATCATCGTCGTTTTCACCGTCTATTGTGACCACAGAGCTTCCCCCTTTATAACCCATCACTTTCTCCAAGTTTTTGTTAGTCTCAGGCTCTGGCACTTCTTCAGCTCTCTCTGTAGACACAGATTTGTTGGGAATGGGGAATGTCAGCTCGTCTGGAACCATTCCATCCATTGATAAACTGCTGAGCTCTTGCTCTACTTCTTCGGGTTCGAGGTAGACCTGCTCGCCGAATATATTTTGAGAAGTATTAGTTTGATTAGTACTCTGGTGGTCGAAATACCCTTCTTCTACCTGCCCACTTTCTCTTCTGTCTGCATTGCTTGATTCTTCCTCAATGTGATCCAAGCCACTATCACTTGCATTGCTGTTGTTTTTGTCGCCGCCATGGTCATGGTCTTCATCATCACCATCTTCCTCATCTTCTTCAAAATCATCATCATCTGTGCTTTCATAATCGGAAGGAACGACCGCAACCTGCTCTTCCAATGCAAACATAACCCGCTTTGGAGACTTCTTGCCACTGCTGTCGGAGTCATTCCCCACATCAGAATTCGACCTTGATTTCGCCAAACTCGACTTCAAGGGAGTTTTAGCCACTCTCTTCCTTGAGTCAGTAGACGAAAAAGAGGATTCTGGGGTCCCCGGCACAGATGGTGTTGATACGTCGCTCGTACTGTTCTTGGTAGCTGCTACTTGTAGTTGCTCTTGTTGCTGTCTTTGGTTCGACTCATGGTGCAGGGCCACTACGTGCTCTGCAAAACTGGATAGATCAGACACTTTTTTCTGAGTGAATGAGACAATCTCGTCTTGCAAAGACTTCTGCCGATCCTGTATTTTCTCTAGTTCTGATTTTGGCAGTCTCTGCAGCTGCTCCTTCAGTCGGGGAACTAGAAAGTTGAGCAAGTACGAATCTGGCACCGACGGCGTCTTCTCACTAGGTGAGTAGACCGACATGGGTAGTTGATCCATCGTGCGATTCTTGGAATATGACAAGTTATAGCTTTTTCCCTTTGTGTTTCTGGCTTTTTTCTTGATCTCTTCGTGATTTGTTACGAGTAAGAAGAGACAAGAACGACAGGAGGAAAAAGCCGAGCTACGCCCAAACTTTCTCCACAACTGGTGTCGCGCAGGCTTTGTTCACCTGATCCTTTTTTTTTTTTTTTTTTCTTATACCTGCTTGTAGTAGAGCTTTAGCCTTTTTATGGAAGTAGCAGACCTTTCTAAATATTGCTTGCAGTTGTCGAAATAGTGAGATTTTTTGGATTTGTCTGTTTTGTGAGGAAAGATACTGGTTGATGAGCTCATTTTATGGATAAGGAAGCTACTCTTCAACAGCTCAAATCGGTAAAGGGCACCTCTCAACAACTTTACAAAAGACCCTATATTAGATTTGTGCGAGCAGGTGAGCTGGACCAGAAAAAGAGCTTTGGTGACGATATATCTGCTCTTTACAGCTCAATTGTCCAGCATGGGGATTCTAGCAATAGTAGCAATGCAGTATGTGCGTTCTGCGGGATTCCAATAGTGGACCGTGAACGACATAACCTATCGACAATCCATCAAGTAGCATCTGCTCCTGCACCATCGCACCAAACTCTGCGCAGATTGGTTTACGAAGAAGATAGTGCTGGGTTCCAGTATCTTCAAAGATACGGGTGGTCACCGACTCACGAACATGGCATAGGTGCCGAAGGTCGAGAGGGCTCTCGTGATCCTATAAGAACCAGAGTTAAGAACGACAAAATAGGGGTTGGTCATCGTGGTAATAGTAGTAGTAGTAGTAGTAGTAGTAGTAGTAGTAGTAGTAGTAGTAGTAGTAGTAGTAGTAGTAGTAGTAGTAGTAGTAACAGTGTGCCAAAAGCTCCAGCCGCTCAGAACCGGATGAACGCAAAGCAGGCTCGTGAGCATGACGAACGACAGAAGCGGAAAAGGGCCAGCATCTATTACAATATTGTCAAGTAGCTGTAAATTACTAGTATGCGGATCAATAAAGTTCATTGCTATTGAGTCTTCCCACAAGCTTATTTGTAGTGGGAGCAATGATTGTCATCTCAAATTTAATTATTAGCTTATAGTGCAGAAGAGTAAGAAAATGTAAAAGATATGTAGTCATACAACAGTTTGATATTACAATCATGGCTACTATGTTCTCATCTTGGAAGCTGGTGTGGCTCGCCATCACAATTATAGCTGTTCTCTACCTGATCGCCTTGGTTCTAGATTCAGGGAGTAACCAGCCAGTGATGTTTTTTGTCGTCAACAGGGATCGAAATGGCAATCGTCAAGTAGAAGGGTGGAGATATCGGTACGAGGAAGCCAGA
This sequence comes from Blastobotrys attinorum, assembly GCA_030564265.1. Classification (NCBI taxonomy): domain Eukaryota; kingdom Fungi; phylum Ascomycota; class Dipodascomycetes; order Dipodascales; family Trichomonascaceae; genus Blastobotrys; species Blastobotrys attinorum. The sequence continues at coordinate 30,295 of JAJLUM010000118.1, forward strand.
CAGCAACTGCTCAAGCAGCAGAGTGTGTCGAAAGCCAGTGCCGAGAAAGCTAAGGCGGCGAAACGCGACAAGTCCGCTAAGCCAAGCAAATCAAATAGGTTGGTAGGTGATCAATCAATTCAGTATCAGACTCAGACAACGAAAGCTAGCATGCCCGACCTGAAGCCTCTAATTGCGGCATACCTTGGAGTCGATTTGCAATCTGGCGAAGCCTCCTCTTCAGGTGGGCTGTCGACCGACAGCTTCTCTGCAGCAGGAACAGTATCTACCACATCTCAAGGTAGTCCTACAGAATTGCCATATCCTTCATCACCTTCGAGTATGAAGGCTAGAAATCAGCAACTCCCACCACGAGGTGTACCAAGTGCACGAGCCGCAGGCGGCTCAAGCCCAAGCTCAGCCGCACCACGAGATGCCTCAAGTTCCTGTATAGGATACACTCAATATGCTTCTAATCCACACGAGCCTTACAGTGAGGGGCCATTGAAGCTGCCATTCCAGCGCCCAGCTCCAAACTGCCGAACATTTACATCACCACTGGTGGAGAAAGTAATAGACATCATGAATCAGAAGCTCGTCGATCCTGACTTGGCAAGGCTGTTTGAGAATTGCTTCCCCAACACACTAGATACGACAATCAGGTGGCATACCGATGGAGTTTCAAACACCACCAGTGGTAGAAATGCTGGCACCAGCAGCGATGCTCGCACATTTATCGTTACAGGTGACATCAATGCTGAGTGGATTCGAGACTCTCAGAGACAGCTATTGCCGTATCTACCATTGGCCTCCAAAGACGAACGTCTCAGAAGTTTGATTGCAGGAGTCATTCATCAATATGTTGACTTTCTGACCGAGGCTCCGTACTGCAACGCTTTCAACCCACCTAAGGGCTCTGGGATTGAGCCAGACTCCAACCAGCAAACAGATACAGTTTTCCCCAACTTTGACCCTTTTAAAGTGTTTGAGTGCAAATATGAACTTGACTCAATCGCATCTTTTTTTGCTCTCGCAAACCAGTACTTTGAGAGCACTGGGGAGTATTCTTTTGTGGATGAGCGCTGGATCAATGCAGCTAAAGTTTTGCTCAAGGTTATTAAAGAACAACAGGAGCCAACATATGACGCAGAGGGAAATGGCCAAGATGCCAAGTACTCATTCCAGCGTAATACAAATGTTGGTACCGAGACCCTGCCTTTGTCTGGAGAGGGAAATCCAGTAGGATCAAATACTTCTCTAGTGCGCTCTGCGTTTAGACCGTCCGATGATGCAACTATTTTCCAACTGTTCATACCAGCTAATGCCCAGCTGTCGGTTGAACTGAGGAAAGCGCATTCGCTTTTGTCGAAGGCAAACCACCAGGAGCTGGCCAACGAAGTTCAGGAGCTTGGGATGGCCATTGGACATGGAGTTTGGGAATATGGCACACACCAGCACCGCGATTTTGGCAAAGTGTTTGCCTACGAGGTGGACGGATTTGGAGGATTGATAAATTTGGACGATGCAAATCTCCCCAGCTTACTGGCCCTGCCAGATATGGGCTTCTGTGATAAGAACAACAGGGTTTATCAAAATACACGAAGAATGATCCTTTCTAAGACTGGGAATCCATACTATCTTTCTGGGAAGTATTTTAGCGGTATCGGTAGTCCCCATACTGGTATCAAGACTGCTTGGCCCATGTCTCACCTGATTAAAATCCGGACCACAGATAATGACGAGGAGATCAAGGAATCTCTCAAAATGGTACTTGAGAGTACCAGCGGACTGGGGCTCATACACGAGTCTATCCACGTGGACATTCCAATTGATGGCAAGAGTTATACACGACCGTGGTTTGCTTGGGCTAATGCTGAGCTAGGGATTACCCTTTTAGATCTTGCTCTTCGCAAGCCGCACTTGATTTTCAAGCCTACCGAATCTCAACCGTGGCGAATGCATGCTATCTGGAAAAGTGATTCAGGTGAAGCTCAGGGGGCAATCAAGGAGGCACTTGTGGGGGGTGAGAATGGGTACGACAATGAGGATGAGAGCGATGGAGGCGAAGAGGTCTTGATTGATACTGATACGGACCAAATGCCTCTGGTACCTCAACAAAACCCATTGCCAGGACAAGCACCTAATGTAGCTCATCATAACAATCCCGTGAATCCAATTCATCCCCCTGCAAATATGCCCCACGCCCCCAAACATCGCCACAATGCACCGAGGCGGCATAGTCGACATGCTATTGTGCAACCGTTTACAAAAGCTCCACCAGTTTCAAAAGAGCCAGAACAAGGACCAACATTAGATTTGGATCCGGAACTTGAGGAGCCACAGCAATCTACTGATCAGCTCGAGCAAGATGATTAGAGGCGGCACCAGGACCAGCGCGGCTCTATAACGCGAATGAGGGTTTCCGGCCGAATGATAGGCAAGTACGATATATATATATATCTACGCATTCATTAAATAGTTTTATTAATTTTTTAGTTTATACTAGGAGCCCGTTATGGAGCGTGTTGTGCGGCGCGTGCGGCGTGCGGCTCATCCAAACCCCCCAATATATTCGTCCTCTATTTCATGTTCTCCAGGTACTGCTTCATAGCCGCAGCTCGATCAGTCTCTGTGGCCTTCAATGCCTCCTGATACCGATCTTGAATGCTCTGCTCCTGTTCGGTCTCATTGTCCTCTGGGAACTCGTACTCCCTGCGAGGTTCAAACATGTCTGGCTCCACCAACCCGGCACTCTCGTCCTGAGCTTCTTCTTCAATATCCTCAGTGTCAGAAATAGAATCAACCTGCTCTCCACTAGCACTCTTCTTTTGCTTGCCTTCCTCGTCCAGCCCAATATCCTTCATCAAGCTTGTCAGGTCCTTGGTCTTCTTATCGGCACTATTCTTCTCTCGTTGTTTCATGATCTCATCCCGTTCCGCCTTGTAGTCCCGATTGTATTCCTCAACCTTGTTGTCAACGGCTTGTAAAAACTCGTCAAACCCTTGGCCAGTGTATGCGGACACTTTGGCGATATCCAAATGCCGATAAAACTCCTCCAGCATCAGCGACAAGGAATTGACCAACGAGCCCATATATCCCGAGCTGTTTTCACCCTCTCCGTTGAGGTTCTCATCATCTCGCAAAGCCTGCTGGAACACTTCAAAGTCTTCCATCCACTCTTTGGCGAATTCAGCATCCTTGGCGTCGATCTTATTGAACACAACTACCATTGGCAACTTGGTTTTGTACAGAATAGAACAGGCATAGAGCATGTTGGACATGAAAGTAGCTGGCGATGTGGTTCGAGGGGTGTCGACGATATATGCAATAACGGTCGGAAAAGCTGAGGCCAAGGCATCCGTTATGATGGCTCCGCTAGCAGACCAAATGAAGCACTCGATTTGGCCCGGGGTGTCGACAATGACGTGGTCTACCTGTGGAGCTCGTTTCTCGACGAGTCCAAGGACTTGGTCGATCTTGGTGGAGAATAGATTCAGGGAGGTCATGATAGCCCCGTTGGGGCCAAGCCCGTAGTCCTCCATTACTTTTTTATAGTTTACTGAATCTCTGATGTCGATATTTGTGCCGAAGGGCACTTTGGTTACGGCTGGGTCGAGATTAATTACATATGGAGGTTTTTTCAGACTATGGAGATGTGAGTTTAATCTCTGCATGAAGGTGGTCTTTCCAGAGCCTGGTTATTGAGTTTGTTAGATATGACTAGAGGAGTATTAGGAGCACAGAAAAACTTACCGGCCATGCCTATACACACGATATTTGCGGGCATTTTAATGATTTGTGAATCTTTGTGCTATATCTGATGGAAGAAGTCTGCAGTGCTTACAAAACGAGATGGATTTGGGAATTTTTTTTTTTTTTTTTCTTTATGCGATCGCGGCTGATCCCATATTACCTACTCTCCAAGAGACTACCGAACGATCGCCACCAAAACCAAATTCTCGTAACTCCTCCGCAATAAAGAGAAAAAAAAAAAAAAAAAATGGGCAAAATACTAGTAATACCAACTGTCTCCAGCGGAAATATCCCTCAACTGACAATGGATCTGCTAATACACACGCTGAACGCCCAACTGGTATCGCACTTGGACGACCAGTTCATATATCCATTTGCCGGACCATTGGACTCCAGCAGTAACAGCACAAGCCCAGGAATAACTACTGCGGGAGATGTGTATCAAACGTCTGATGGCAATCTGACACTGGTGCAGTTGCGTTCTCCTACTCTGCCAGGATATCGTCAGAAGTTTGTCCGAGAGACAATTGGGCCATTTATCGAGAAAGGTGGGTTCACTAATGTGCTTGTATTAGGGTCCAGCAATCCAGCACTGCGGACTGAGGTGAATGATGGCAAGTTCCAGTACTTTTCAGACTCTCTGGCGGACCAATTGAGTGGTTTGTCGCTGGAAGGGAACACGGTGCAGAAAGTTCCAGAGGTGCTTCCAGAGTCGGGGATTGCTTTGGATATACTGAAAAGCACAGGCAATTCTTGTGCTATAGTAATGTTTGCATATGAGGGAGACAATTTTGGTGATGCTGAGGACTTGGCCGACCAAGTTGCTCCAATTATTGGTGTGAATTTGGGCAAATGGGTTCGGCCTGAGTCATGGAAGGGGATCTATGGCAAGGAGATCCCTACTGGGATGGAGGAGGGTTTGTACTCGTGATAGTTTAATACCATTTCTTGTTTCGATGTTCTGGTTCCATTGGTCCCGTGTGTTCTCAAGTCCCACTGTATTTTTGAATTCGCAGAATATACCTAAATCCCATGTACAACTGAATTCGCAGTATATATCTGAATTTCCCAAAATATATCTGAATACCCAGTATATATCTGAATTTCCTATATATATCTGAATATCCAGTATATTCATGAACCTCATATATTCAACTTTTGGGCTTTTTTACCTGACCATCTACTGAGAAATCAGCCATACTTATGTCAGCGCTTAGCACCTGGGGTCATGTGCCATCAAAGTTTAGCACTTGTATTCTAACAGTAGAGTATCTATATATTTAGAGTACCTATATACTAAGTCCTACGTCGAAAATCGGTGGGCCAATGCGATGGTAAACTGATCCCACGACTACACTCGATACTTCTTCAAAACCCGCGCCTCAATTCCATCAAGCAAATACTCATGCTTAACCAGCTCCAAATTCTCCGCCTCAGCCTTGAAAAGCTTGACAAAATCAGTGCCTGGCTGCTGGAAGTTCATCATAGAAGGGTTCGCCCCCATAGCGGCCATTCCACCGGCCTGGTTATTACCACCTAGAATCAACGTATACACACTCTGCAGACCCAACAAGTTAAGGAAGTACCATGACAATGACGAGACCCATCGTACATCGAGGTCCTTAGTCATGACACCGCTCTGCAGCATGCTTTTGAACCGAATTGTCAGCGGGAACGGCAGTCTCATGAGCACAAATCCAGCAAAAAATGCATTGATCCACCCCATCATGATGGTCTGTGGGACAACCATCATGATCTGACCCTTCATCATTTCCATCATGTTTTCCATACCCTTTGGGTCTGTCATTGGGTTCTGTGGACCCGAATTGGATGCATCTGGGTCGGCCAAGTAAGTTCCATTTCGGAAGTTCTCAGTCACGTGGACCAGTCGAGACTGGAAAGCGTCCAGAGGAATCTGGGAAGCGCTTGACTTGAGGTTTGCTCCGTAGGTGAGATGTTGTCTAAGCAGTTGGGTTAGTTAACTGGTGATTGTTCTTCCTGGAAGAAGATAGAGGTAGCACTTACTGCTCTCGGATGGCCTTGATTTCGCCCTTTTTGGGCTTTGGTTGCAGCAGGATTGTGGCGTAGTGTCGAATCAGTCCTACCAGAATCATCACAAACAGAATTGGGAACAGGACCCAGTCACGAAGACTTGGGTCCAGCACTAGGTCTGGTACTGTCATTTGATTTTTTTTTCTTCTTCCTTTGGTTAGTGAAAACGTAAGTTGGTGGTGGTAAATAGGGTAGAGAGGTTGGGACCGGGGGTAGAAGTTGGCCGGCCCAGCTAGCCAGAGAATGGTGTGCATTGTAGAAGTAGATCACTAGCGTTTGTCCTATACTGATTGTTTTTGTTGTGCGTTTTGATTCGTTTGTTAATATGACACTATGAAACAGTAACACTGATCTGATCGCTGATGCTTTGTACTGATTCGTTGTGTATATTGGTCCGCTGTGTCTGCTGATTCGGTGTGTACATTGATTTGCTGTCTACTGATTTACTGTGGAGTGACCCGCTGTGTCTGCTGATTCGTTAAAGATACTGATTCACTGTGTATTGTCTCATTATAGATATCGATATCAATTCATTCTACTACTACAAACACTAATACTCATCCTTCCCCGACACAATTACATCATTAATCTTCAAAATCATCCGCGTCAATTGAGTAGCCAACAACAACTGCTGTCGCTTGCCAATCAAAGGATCAATCACAAAATTCTCCTTCATGTCATTAGACCCAGTGCCCAAGCAGTCGACACCCAACCGGGAATTGCTCTCATTAACATGTCGAGCCTTAATGCCGGCCAATGTCTCAATAGGTGCAAGCCCAGAATTCTCCGCCAAAGCCATAGGCACAGAGTCCAACGCAGCCGCAAAGGCCCGGAATGCATATTGATCAATACCAGTTCGATTGTCAGCCTCATCTGCCACCTTCAACGAACAGGTAACCTCTGCCGCACCACCTCCATACACTACTCGGTTGTCAGTAACCAAGTTTCTTACTACACACAATGCATCATGTAACGCTCGTCGAGCCTCATCAACAATCATATGATTGGAGCCTCGCACCAGCACAGTGACAGCTCGAGGATTGGCGCATTCTTCAATCACCAACATTCGGTCCCGAGTAGTACCAAACTCCAGCTGACGGATCTTCCCAGCCTTGCCCAACTTGCTCTCGGCCAAGTCTTCAAATCTTGGGACAATTCGTCCCTGAGTGGCGATCGCAATCAACTCAATCTCTGGTCCACCAACCCATCGAACAGCTGGGAGGTTGTTTTGTAGAAGCAGATGGTTGGCTTCGTCGTCAAATCCCCATTGGCAGATCACCATATTGGCACCGGCTTCTTTCACACTGTCGATCATCTCTTGGAACTTGTCCTGCTCATATGTTTGTAGCTTTTTGAACTCCTCCACGTTGTTGATGTCCAGCTTGTGCTTGGTCTTGGGCTTTGGAGGCTCGAACGGACAAGTCAAAATAGCCAATTTGGCATCATCAATTTCCGTTGGCATCTGGGAATGAGACCATTCCTTATCCAAAATGACTCCTTGCACCAATTTGGTATCTGACAATGCACCTCCTTGTTTACCATCTACTTTGATCAGTTCGAAATCAACATCTTTTCGTTCCATGTCCGCCACCGAAAGTACTGCATCTACAGCAATATTTGCAAACTGTTCGTGATCCTTTGATACAATCTTACTTCCGAGGGATGTTCGTGCAGCCTTTAACAGATTTGTTTTATCTTCTTTGGAAACTGGAACTGTATCGCTGACCTCGTTCAAGTGTTCTACGGCGACTTTACAGGCCTCATCAAACCCGTTGGCGATCTTGATAGGGTGGATTCCCTTTTCGATCAATTCTGCTGCTTGTTCCAATAGGGCACCTGCCAGTACGACAACACCTGTAGTACCGTCACCAATTTCGTCGTCTTGTGATTTAGATAGTTCTACCAGTAACTTGGCAATTTGATTTTCGACTTCCATTTGACCCAGAATGGTGGCACCGTCGTTCGTTACTGTGATATCACCATCTGGAGAGATTAGAATCTTGTCTAGCCCCCGAGGACCTAATGATGTTTTTACAATGTTTGCTACGGTTTTAGCGGCCAAGATATGTGATTTAGTGGCTTCGATTCCGTGCACTCGTTGCTTCTTTCCCTGATCTCGTACAATGATGAATGGTCTTCCCATTTCATCTTGTGCCACAATGGCATTAGACATGTCAGGCATTGGCATAGCCTGCTGCTGAGGTTGAGCCATTGTTTATATTTTTTTTTTTTTTCCTGTGGTTTTCCAATAAAAAGGTTGGAGAAAGGAGAGAAGAAGACAAATGTTTGAAAAAAAAATGTCGTTAGGTAACGCGTGCGTGGTTCCGTTTCCATTTGTTTCCACTCGAAATATTATAGAACTCCGGGTAAGTTTCTCAGCGAGTCACGTGATCCATTGATCTTGAAAAAAAAAAAAAAAAAAAAAAAATTCCGACATAAAATTATCATCAAATCTCAGATCAAACTCTTTCTGCCATATTATTTATTATCTTTCTCAACATGTCAGCAGTTGGAAGTTTGATTTTCTGCACAGACTGTGGTAATCTTCTACCCAGTGTTACCGATAAAGATAGTACACTAGACTGCTCACAGTGTGGGCAGCAGTATCCATCTAATGGTAAGTTCTTGGTTAAAGCTATCGAAAGTCGAAGTTAACTAACACCGATTCACAGACTTTGCCAATCTAAAGGTTGTAACCAGATCAGCAGATGATGCATTTCCATCAACAATTAAGTTGAAGCGGTCAGAAGTAAAAGCCACTCTAGGCGGCGAAGACGATAACATGAGGGATGGAGCTACCATTCAAGAGAAATGCCCACAATGCGGTAATCCAGAGATGCAATACCAAACATTACAATTGCGAAGTGCTGATGAAGGAGCTACAGTGTTTTATACATGTCCAAAGTGTCGATACAAGTTCCGACAGAACAATTAAGGCCCTGCTTTGTATTTATATCTTCACTAATCACTCATCATTGTAACAAGCATAATAGTAGCTACCAATGTTATGGTCCGCCATTGTCTTATAATACAGTAACAATCTTATTATACAGCTACCATGATGTTACTTAGATACTTAGACTAATATTACTACTTGATTCGAATAAAATCTTACTCTTTGTACTATATTGATAAATATTCTATGCCTTGATCTCAGTGTAATCCAATTCTCCAGAATTTTCATATTCATACATATCCAAGGCAACCTCAGCTGATTGCCGAACCACAATCTCCTCATCTTTGGCAAACCGGTTTAGAATAGGCAAAACATCATCGGTAGCGATTGATCCCAGAGCTTCTGCGGCTTCATGCCGAACCATCCCTTCCTCTTGGGAATTGGACAAAACCTCAATCAAAGCCGGCACAGATTCTGGGTCACAAAGTTGACCAAATACATAGGCAATCTCATGTCGGAATAGGGCCGAAGGATCTTTAAACCCAGAAGCCAAAGCATGAACAGCTTCTTTAGTACCAATATCTCGCAGTCGGAACATGGCTCGATATCTGTTAAATAGTGTTTCAGACTGGTTGTTCAGCAACGTCTTTAGCTTTTCAACCTTATCATTATCTTCATTTGGAAGAGGAGGAGCAGGGTCAATAGAGGAAAACGCACTTTCCTGCAGATGTTCACTCTTGGAGGCCTCGGAATTTTTCCAGTTAATTCGTTCAATAGCGAGTTCGCAGGTCTGTCGGATTACTTCCAGAGAATCATTTTTGTAATAGTGCTGCAGAATCTCCATGCAGGAATCACTTCCAATAGCACCCAGTGCCTCGGCAGCTTCATGCCGCACCATGGGCTGCTGGTTAAGGTCTTCCAGAGCCTTTTTTAATGGCTCAATAGCATACAGCTGCTCAGTTTGACCTAAAACATATGCAATTTCGTGTTTCAAGAGCTCGGACTCTTCCTTGAAGCCTTCTGCGATCACATCGATAGCCTTTTCATCACCTTCAGTTCCCAAGCTTTTCAAATGGAACAGAGCCCTGAATCGGTGGGCCAGAGGGGTTTTCCCGTCGACATTTAATAAAGTGTTTCGGAGTTCGGTCAGTTCTTGACCTTTTCCATCTGAGTGTCGTAGTTCATCCATGTTGGAGTTAGTGGTTAGCAGGTGGTTAGCTTACTAGAGTTAAAGGAGAAAAAATTTAGTAAAAAAAAAAAAAAAA
>JAJLUM010000119.1:0-15645 GCA_030564265.1 Blastobotrys attinorum
TGAACTTCGTCAATGGTCTTGACAGCGTACAAGTGGTCGATACCTGGGTCCAAACCAATTTCATTGAAAACGACGATTCCAGCGTCCTTGGCTTGTTGTTCCAGCTCGAGCATTTGTGGGTTGGTGTAAGAAGTGGTTACCACGTTCTTCTTGCTCTTGATAGCAGACTTAATCACGGTAGCATGGTGGATATAAGGAATCAAAGAGATCACCAAATCGTGAGCAGCAACGGCAGCATCTAGTTCTGCCTCGTTTTCGACGTCGACAGAGATGGCCTTGGCTCGTTCGCCAGCCAATTCCTTGGCCTTGGAGAGGGTTCGACATGCGACAGTGACTTCGAATTCCTTGTCGGCGGCTAGAATGTCTACAGTTGGTTTGGCTACGAAGCCAGAACCGAGCAAAAGTACCTTATTAACCATTTTGATAGTTTTTTTTTTTACTTTTTAGTGATTCAATTGAGTTAAAATTGCTTTCTTTTTTTCTTCAATAATTGGAATTATAGTTCAAAAAAAAGTACAGAAGTGGAAGGGGAGAAAGAGTATTACAAAGAGTCACGAAGGCTGTGGGTTTTTCTGGTATTTTTTCAGACTCAGATGTACGCGCGAGAGGGGTGGTAGCCCTATGGGTCATAGTTCATTAATGATGTCATCTCACGGTACAGTTAAATATTCATTAGGTTTGAATGTTAGATCTATGAATTAAATATTTGTTGTTGATCGATTGAAGGTGAGTTCTATTTATTATGATAACTCCAAGGGAATCAAATCTACAGATTTACCCTTACCTTAGTGTTAAAAACCCTTCCCTCAAATGAAGCGGTTATTACCCTGAAGTCGCCGCACGAGCCGCTCTGACTACACTACATGTATCAAGAAATATTGATTCAAAAAAAAAAAACAGTAAATTCGTCTACTTGTACATAAATAAAGCAATTGAAGAGATGATATCAAGCAATAGAGTATCCCGGTACCACCTGCTACATTTAGAACCCACGTCGGGCACCTCTGGCCCGACCTCTAGGTCCTCCTCGTCCACCACCTCGTCCACGAGCCTCAGATTTGCCCTTATTTCGTACTTTTGGAGCATCATCAATTAACATGGAATCCAGAGGCAAGGAGTCTGGAAGTATGTAGAATCTGATATTGTTGCCACGCAGGTTGATATAGTCTAACGAGATTGGGTCTCGGTCTTTGATTGTCATTTTAACGCCTCTCAGCGTCGTGTTCATATTTGGCGATACTGATACGACTGTACCCTGTACAATCGTTCCTATTTCGGGCTGTTAGTATCTAATTTATAACTCATAGTCCCCCAAATTGCTCTCAACTTACCATTTTTCAGTTCGATCTGGACCGTTTCGGACGTCAGTTTCATTAAAAATCTGCATAACCATGATTAGTAAATGCCATCTAAATCATTCAAACTTATCACATACCTTACAAGCTTCATCTTTTACCGTTACACTCTCCTGTGACCTTGTATGCTTCAAATAAATAAATAAATGGTGATCGTCGTAGTGGAATATAGCTCGACGGGTGGTGGTAAAAAGTTCCTTGGGAAAAAAAATTGGTTCGCGTGCTAGACTTTCCCGAGGGAAGTGGAAAAAAAATGTGCAGGGAGTAATACCCAACGACATCGACATCTCTTCTCCTCCACTTTTTTTAACAACGACGTCCTCTTTCACCTGCTGGATTTTTTGATCGATTTAAACTAGTAATTTTGCTCTTATCGTTTTCAAAGAATGGTTCAAATCGCTCTGGAGAGTAAAGGCAAGAGAATCTCTAAATTGCCCAAGTCGCTCAACGTTGGAGGTTCAGATACTGTAAAGGGCCTGAAAAAGCTCATCGGGAAAGCTACTGGACTATCCGTGTCCCGAGTCCGACTAACCATCGCCCAGGAAGATGGTAAAAATAAGGACGTCGTATTAAATGATGATGAATCGGTCGGTGATTACTTCTCTACTGAAGATGGAATTGTAGTCAAGGTCCGTGATCTAGGCTCACAGATCGGATGGAGAACTACTTTTTTACTGGAATATCTGGGCCCACTATTGATCCACCCTTTCTTTTACTACTGCCAAAGCTTCATCTATGGCGAAAAGTTTGATCATACTATGGACCAGCAGTTAGTTTTTGTCTTTTGTATTCTCCACTTCCTCAAGCGTGAGTACGAAACGGCATTCGTCCACCATTTCTCTCTTGACACGATGCCACTGTTCAATTTGTTCAAGAATTCAGGACACTACTGGGGACTTTCAGGTGTCATCATGGCTTACTTCTGTTATGCTCCACCTTCTACTTCTGTACTTTTCCGACGACAATGGATCCCATTGGGGGAGAAGAGTCTCTACGCGCTCAGTGCCTTATGGTTGTTCTCTGAGCTGGCAACTTTCTGGATCCATCTCAATTTGTCTTCACTTCGGGCCAATGGAGCTCGAGAGCGAAAGATTCCGTATGGCTTTGGTTTCCAATGGGTCTCTGTCCCTAACTATTTTTTTGAGGTTCTAGCGTGGCTTGCAGTTGCCCTGATCATTCAGAATTGGTCTGTTTGGCTGTTTTTGGTGGTAGCTACTGTTCAAATGGTTATCTGGGCCATTAAAAAGCACAAGCGATACCTGAAGGAGTTCCCGAACTATCCAAAGAACCGAAAGGTCATGGTCCCATATATCTTTTAAGTGGGCGAATTCTTGCATTCATCCTCCAAATTGCAGTTATATGGGGTTTCGCTCGCATCGCGAAACATGGATCTGTCTCCAACCAACCAACACCATTCTTAGGATAGACATGGGAGAAACGAATTGAAGATTTAAAAAAAATACTCACCCTAGACTACATAGCGTTCTATGTACGTATATACATCATATCCTCTACGTCTTAGACGTTGACCTTCTTTTTGCACGTCATTTGTTAGCCCCGCTGGACCGCATGCCAGCATTGCAACACTCTGTTCAGTATTAGTGCCTAATGGTGTCACATCTACTAATGACTCAACTGAAGGTCTCTTTTTAGCGGTGGTCTCAGTTTCAGTTTCTAGTGCCATCTTCTTCTCCACTTCAGCTGAGTCGTCTTGTGTCTTTTCTCTGGTGACACATATATCTAGCTCGACGTGTGAATACTTTGTCAGCTGCCCAATTATGTCCTGATACCATACCCTGTGTTCTTTCAGAGCACAGAACCAAACAACACGGATCTTCTTGACGTTTGGTTTATCTACCAATGATAGTGCAACGGGGAAAGTAAAAGAGCCTCCTGTGCCACCGGCAATGAATATCACTGTGTCAAAGGTGTCTAGTGGTTGGTACGTACCACCATATGGTCCATGTACTAGCGCCTTGATGTCAAGGGCCTGTTCTCCTTCATGATCATTTTCGATTTTTTGGCGAACTGCTCTCGTGAATCCAGTTCTTTCCCGCATCACCAAACGAATCTCACCAGAAGAAGCCAAAGAGGCAATTGTGAAAGGATGCCATTGCAGTCTTCGCACAGATCCCATTCTAAGATAGACATGCTGCCCAGGTTTCCATTTACCAAATGTGAACCACCTGGTCTTTATCGTACCCATTGGAACTATCACCTCCACAGTACCCTCTGAATCCAGAACTTTGGCCCTGCCGAGACCTTTCGTAGGAGAAATTCTTTTGTAGATAATTGATCTAACGGCTGAAGTTACTCTATCCAACACAACAGTGTGGATTGCCAGAATGGCATGAGCTCTTGCGGATGGGTTATGGAACAAAGCCATGAGCATCATTATCCCCGCGCATATTCCATGATTGAATAGGAAAAATTCATAGCTGATTCTTCTCATGAACCGCGGTGATGCAAAAGTTAGAACAGTCATGCATCCAAATGCAATCATACCAAAAATCTGTGGTGGAATTTGTAACATGATTTTAAAATTCATGTCTAGCCAGTAAGTGATCGTCATGGAAAGATGGGCTAAAATCATACAGTATATGGCTCTCCCCACCCATCTATGGAGTCTGTTGACCTTGTCGTGGCTAAGACCAGTGACCAAGGTTATCACATCGTTTTTAGTGACAAAAAGATAGAGTAGAGGAGTATTGCTCATGGCAATCTTGCCAGTTCGCTTTCCAACAATATAGTACCATGGCTGATAGGTAAGATCTTTTGTCTGAACTAGGCAGAATGAAACATTGATACCACAATATACTGCAAATAGCAGAACTAGACTTGGTTGGAATAGTAGCCATGTTTTGGGCACTCTTCCAGACCAATTGAACCACTGCCATGCTCTCTGTAATGGAGTAGGTTTGTATTGGTTTCGTTTTCTTAAAAAATATTGAATCCAATGCGTCAAGAGCCCGTAAAGTACCAGTGCTACTAGTGCTAGCCCATAAGCCATCCACCCAAATTTGTTGTTTCTACTACTTTCATAATAGTATTGTTCGTAATATGGTATTGTCATTTTGTTTCTTCTTATGTCTTTTCTGTTTGGAATACTGTAAAATATACCCTTCTAGTATATGTACTGTTGTATAGGAGAGATGCGAAATATTTTAAAACCCGGATGGCAGCATTCTTTTGAAGATAATCAGATTAGATCTCTTTTTAGGCCTTACCCGTGGAGAAATCAGATAAAATCGAAAGAGGAAACTGCATTTGGTGCCAAGGCTGCGAAACATTCTGTAATGTGCTCATATATTCTTGCATCTGAAATACTTTGTTGCCCGATGTTCGGACTGGAGCTGTATGTCTTTGTACAGAAAGTATTACGCAAGCTGGGCGGGTAGAGGACTTCTTTGCAGCCATAGCGATTAATGCTTCTGCTATTTCAGTTTTCGCTTCAGCCATTTGATTTTTAGATCCGGTCTTCTCTCCGATTTCCAACAGTCTCCACCTTTTCTACGGGATGCTACATTTTATTTTACAATAATATATAGAGCATCAACTTGTGGAGATAATGGTATAAGGCGTTTCCTCGTATCGCTTGTTCCATAGATCGTTCCCATCGTTTCAACGGCTCAGAATGAACCAGGTAAACGGGATCAGGGATCTGACTCACAGGCTGGACACGCAGCTAGTGGCACACTCAGCCGAATTTCGGAATTGACCGGATTGGCACTCCATCTGAGCTAGATGTGCAGAATAAACGTATGTCGTACCATCTTGCTGCAACTAGGAAGCCTGCCGGGGGTCCCACATTACGCAAATTTTTATCAGATTTGATCAAATCAGATCAAAGATCTCATCTGATAACTCCCAATGTAGAAAGATTCGCCGATCACCGGTGTGGTTAAGTGAGACCGCCGTACGTTCCGTCTCCGTTATGGGTTATGAAGCTGAATGATGCCAATATGCAACCCAGTCTGGTTTCATATTTCTGTTTACACTGTAGTTTATTATTAGTATGCCGAGAATTATAAAAAGGAGCCAATTTCTTGGAAAAACTCTTGGTAAAAAGTTTCTAAATAAGCTAAGTCAAACTTATTGATAATATCGCTAAGAAAGAAGCCAATATTTACAGAAATGAAGTCATTTACTCTCACTGCTGCCCTAGTTACTGCTGCACTCGCAGCAGACAACCCCTATGCCTCTTACCCATCTGTTGCTCATACAGCTACTTACAATGGTATCGCTGACAGAGCCATTCCAAGTCTTCCAGAATGTGCCAAAGACTGTGTTAAAGAGGACACTGGTAATACTCCATGCCCATACTGGGACCCAGGCTGTAAGTCAGACAAGTCAAAAAAAGTTTCGATATACTCAAAATGAATCTGTGCTAACACGTAAATAGGTCTTTGTTATATGCCTCAATGGGGTGGTCCAGTTGGCGAATGCTTTGCTAAATCTTGTACTGGAGAGGACGTCATGAGTGCTTCAAGTGCTGTTAATGGTGTCTGTGAATCTGTTGGTGCTAGTGCCTGGAAGATCCCAAGCTCCGTTTCTACTGAATTGAGCTCTGCTGCGGAAGCTAAGGCTACTGCCACCTCTGCTTCTGTGAAACCATCTGCTGTCCCAGCTCAAACTTCTCAAGCCGCAACATCTGCTGGCAGTGCTCCTTCCACTGGAGCCGGTGAATCCTCTGCTGCTGCTGCTGCTACATCTGCTGCTGGGGTAGGTTCTTCTTCCGCTGGATCTGCTGCTGTCACCTCTGCTCCAGGTACTTCTACTGCTGCTGGTGGTCAATCTGAAGGAAAGGGATCCGCTTCTGCCGGTGCAGAATCCTCAGCTGCTCAGTCTTCAGTTGCTGCTGTTTCCAGCTCTGCTTCTAACGGTACTTCTGCCGGAGCAGCCTCTTCCACTGGTATTGATCAAACTAATGGTGGAGCTATTTTGTCATTCTCTGCTTTGACCTTTGTTGTTGGTGCAGCTGCTCTCTTGATTTAATTTATCACAAAGACTGTAAATTTCTCGTTAACAACTACCATTTTAATTTTCTGTATTTTTTCAACTTATGTACTATAGTAACATGTAAAGAGATTAAAATGATTAATTATTTCTAATACTATCAATTGAGGCATCAATACAATCATGCAGTCCCATTAGAGTGCCAATTCAGTATTATAAGATGATTTAGTATAAATAATTATTTTTCCACTAAAATATCAATCTAGAGACAGTATAAATATATTTTATTTTACCTAAATGATCACTCTTCATCATCTTCCTTGTCCTTAAAGGCCTCTTGCAAATCTTGTATAACCCGGTCCATAGCTTCCACACCACCCTTTATAACTCTGCTATGCAAAGTAAACACATGAGGAGCACCTGGGAAAACCACATATTCCACATCAACACCGGCATCCCTCAATCTACAGGCATACTGCTCAGCCTCTGGTTGTAAAACATCGCATTCTGCAGCAATAATAAGAGTCTTTGGCTGAGTTGGCAAGGTACTATCTGGATACAGTAGAGGAGAAGCTCGAGGATCTCCAGCATTGGTACCATTAGGCAAATACAATTTTTTGAACCAATTCATCGTATTGGAGGATACTGGAAGAACGTCTTCAAACTTGGTGCCATTTGGTAGCATGTCCTGGCCATCCTTTTGTCTAGCATCCAGTGCCGGGACCAACAGGATTTGCTCCACAGGCTTTGGTAAATGGTCCGCCTCATTATTGCTATGGTCATTGTTGAACACATCTACAAAATGAGAAACCACAACTGCCATTCCACCTCCACTTGAAGTTCCAACGATAGCAATTTTAGATGTATCAATTTCCAGGTTTTCGGCATTATCGGCTAGCCACTTGTATGCATGGCATGCATCGTCCACTGCAGCAGGAAATACATGCTCAGGAGCCAGTCGATAGCCCACACTAACCACTACGCATTGAGCTTTACTAGCATAGTAGGTCAACTCGCCAGAGTCCTTGTGGGAACCACCGACAAAGCCACCACCATGGAAATACAAGACAACTGGCCATCCATTAGCTGGTTTGGAGCCCTTTGGAGTATAGGCAGTGACTGGAACGGTGGCATGATTATGCTCAATGTTCATATCTTGCACGGAGGCCATTTCCACAGGGTCCACTGTTAGGGAACGTAGCAATGTCTGCCGAACTGTATCGATATCAGAGCTCTGGAAAGTTGGTTTACCAGCAAGGTTTTCATTGTGGAACTTGATATAACTTGGGTCCAGATTTATGTTTTTTTCTGGATCTGCTTTTGGAATGGTGGCATTATTGGATGTCATGATTGTGAGTATAAAGGAAATTTGATTGGAGAGTTTACAAAGTTGGTGTCAAGTTGAAGCTTTGTGCGGAGTTGAAAGGTGTAGCTTGTTTACCAAGGCGGGTCCGGTCGATCCAGGAGAACCGCAAGTTACATGTTCTCCGCAGGCCTTATTCCTTGTTGCGTCACCTCTTTCCACATTCGGAAGTACCGGAAGCCGCACTAGTAGTATATATAAGATTGGCTTTTAGATTCTTTCTTGGCGGAACTTTACCAGGACTTTTTGGTAAAAAAGCAGGATTGCTTGTAGTAACAGAAGGAATATAGTGAAATGAAACTAAGTAACAGAAGGAATATA
Organism: Blastobotrys attinorum; assembly: GCA_030564265.1. Taxonomy (NCBI): domain Eukaryota; kingdom Fungi; phylum Ascomycota; class Dipodascomycetes; order Dipodascales; family Trichomonascaceae; genus Blastobotrys; species Blastobotrys attinorum. The sequence continues at coordinate 7,996 of JAJLUM010000119.1, forward strand.
GTGAAATGAAATCAAGTAACAGATGTATATAAGAAAGAAAATGACAAAATGCCGAATGATATTACAATAAAAATAGATAAGATACAATAAAAAAAAAAAAGAGTGAGCTAACAGACAATAAAAGAATTTTTTTTTAAAAAAAAGAAGTGTTTGTAGTATGGTATTCATCAGAAAAGAACAACAGAAAGGCCAAGGAGTAAAACAATCTCTCTTCTTTGGATCATTCTCAAGTTACCTTTCTTACAATTTTTTTTTAAAACTTTTCTTCGTCTGGTGTAGCTGAATGCACAGCAGTCAACTGAATGTCATCGCCATAGTCGAGCTCTGCAATTTCCAATGGCAAATCTCGGGCTCGCTCCTCGAATGGCAAGTCTCGGTCGTTCTGAGGTACAGGATGAATCAAACAGAAAATGTAGTAACTCAAAGCACCAGTGGTGAGAGACAAGATCCACCCAAGTTGGTACATGTAGTTTGCAGCTGGGGCCAACTTATCAGGAATCTCAGCAAGCACTGAAACGAACCCTGGGAACGGTAGAGCGAACCCAACAACAAATGCAGCACATGCTCTCCAGTTGATACCCTTCCAGTAGTAATAAGCAGCGTCTGGGTTAAAGGTATACATGGAAGCAATGTCAAGATTACCTTTTCGAACCAAGAAGTAATCGACCGACATGATTCCCACAATTGAACCTTGGAAAATGGAGTAGCCACCAAGGAAATTGAGGAAAGTTTGAGCTGAGGTCATGATTCTCCATGGTACGATGGCAAATGCAATTAGCAAACAAAGCAGTTGACCTCGAACAATGTTCAAGTACTTTGGCATCAAACAGGTAACATCGGCAGCGAATGGGATGATGTTACAGGCAATGGATGTACCTAAAGTGGCGAAGGCGAATGCGAGAGCGGCAAAAAATACACCAGCTCGAGCCTTGGAATCGTAATGATGGTCCAAGATTGCATTCAGCATATCGTAAGGGTTCCAGTATAGTTCACCCCATTTCTCGTACAATGCGGCGGTGGTCAGGATACCAAAAGCGGCACAAATAGTTTGAGCGGTTGGTAACCCTAGCAGTTGAGCGGCAAATTGAGATCTTGGGGTTGCGGCGTATCTAGCCAAATCTGGAATGGTGACAATCAAGGCAGAGGTAGCACCGAAAACTGCGTTCATCTGGCCCAATACTACAAAGGCAAAAGCAGTAGTACCTTTGGCTCTAGCGGAGGTGTCTACGATGGTATTGGAGGAGATTCCGCCATTGTATGAGGCGGCCCAGGCCACAATACCAATACCGGCGATTGGCAAGGCAAATGACTTGACAGTGAACAAGTGTCGAAGCTTGTATGTGTGGACGAACAGAACTGGGGCTGTGATTAGGAGGGCGAAGAAGAACCCTAGGAAAGTCTGTAGGTCGATTTGTTGAGATTCTGGGATAGTGTTGTGAAGAGACCACCAACCAGTGAAGATGCAACGCAGCATGATTGAGATGAATTGACCTTCATAGTACAATTGTACACCACCCTAATTTTTCTGTTAGTACTTGTGTGTGAGGATTTTTTTTTTTTCAAGTTTATCAATAACATACCCAAATGATACCCAAAATGGCACGCAGGATTACGAAAAAATAGTGCGCTCGGATACCCATAACCGCTCGGGACCACACTGGATACCCAATGTGATACATTGTGGCGGCTCGACTGTTGATTACACAGACGAAAGAAAGAATCAAGTTACTGAAGAAAATGACCAGAATGGATTCCCATACAGTCATACCTGCTGCGATCATTGTGGAACCTAGAGACCAGGTTGCGATGGCCCATGATTCCGAGAACCAGTAACTGAAAAAGGCGACCCAGTTCCAGACTCGTCGCTCTGGCAGAGTAGGTAGCAAATCTCTGTTTTTCAGCGAATCTGCATGGCCCTCCACTTGGATGGCTTTGTTGAAGTTGTGCCATGATGAGAAAGCGTTTTTGAAACGGTCCATTCGATTAGCGCCGGTTCTTGGAGACGATCCTCTGGTGGTGTCTACACCGGTTCCGCTGCCCACAGATTCTGCGTACATTTGTGCTTATATACTGAGTGATCACCGTGGTGTTACACAGCGTCTGTGGTTTATTACTGAGTGGTTTATTACACTGAGTAGCTTATTACACTAAGTATCACTGAGTGATTTATCTAGTTTACACTCGCTCACTCAAAAAAAAATTTAAGGGGAGAAAATAAAAAGGGAGTGACTTGGACAAAGCTTGTACCTAATCGAGTTCCAAAAAAGAACAATAAGCTCTAAATATACAAGGTAGCAAGTAGCGAAAGTAAAAGAGAATAGTCGAAGATTTTTTTTTTCTTGAGAAAGAAGAAAGAAAAGAAGAAAAAACAACAAGCGCTGAAGAAAAAGGAGGGAAATGACCCGGTTATATATATACAGATATAGGGTAAGGGTTAATATGCACCCGACTCTCGAAGCCGGTTGTAATAATTTTTATGATTTATTTTTTTTTGTCTTAGAGCTGCGGGAAGCCTCGAGCCCTGGTTGGTTGGCGGAGAGGATGCGCGTTGATTGATTGATTGACTGAGAATTGAGAAGCAGCCACGATTTAAGGGATCGCGAGATTGGACTTTTGAGAAATAAAGCTGCAGATCAAGCATAGGGCAACTGGTGGTGCAGATCGGAAACGTGGAGCGCGCCGTGGGTAAAAGCAATGAGGTTGGAACGGTCAACAATGAGAAACGGTCAATGGGTTGGTGATCTCTGGTATGTGATCTTTTGTGGTGGTATTTGACATCTTTTCCTGGTGGTATTTGTGATCCTTTTACTGGTGATATTGGATCCGAAATGAGGTGCTTTGATACTGGGTAGTACGAGATACGCCGTATTTCCCAGAGGGCAGTACGGTACGCCCTGCAGAAATGCAGTACTGGTAATTGTGCTACGGTACTTTTTTTGACTTGGATGGCGGGACTGGAAATTACCCACTGTACTGGGATTTACCAGCACCCCTTGAGCCCCATCCCACTGTGCCCCCAACTCTGAAAGTTGGGGGTTGGTGGGGGGATTTCAACACTGTACTGTTATATAAAACCACCACCTGGGAGAGTGCGGACACTTGGACAAGACTACTGGCCAGACCAAATACCTTGAGTGATCAACAACAATCTACGATCACAATCACAACCAAAAGCACAATCGCAATCGCAATCACATCGGACAGCTAACGGCATGACTGAAGCGTTTTACACGTTGGAACGGCCTGCAATCCTGGGCGAAGGCCCGATCTATAGAGCCCAAGACAAGACTCTGCACTACGTAGACTGCCTCCACAACCCCTTCCACCTGCACATCCTTCAGCTCGACGACAATGGCGATGCCCGGTTCCCTCACCGAGACCTGGAAAACGCCTCGCTGGACAAAGTCAACCAGTCCCGCGAAGGGCTCCGGGTAATCGACCTTGAAGAGTCGGTCACAGTGATGTGTTTCCGCAAAAACGTGCCCAAATCGTACATCTGTCTCTACTACGCTGGTATCGCGTTCATGGACGAGGAAACCGGCAAACTGGATATCCTGAAGGAAATTATCCCTCAGGAAGAGAGATCAGTGCGCCGGTTCAACGATGGCGGTGTCGACCCAAAAGGCCGGTTCTGGGGCGCCGAGATCGATGTCAAGGGACTAGCCACAGGTGCAGGCAACATTTCGAGAGACTACAAGGGCATTGGCCGGTTGTGGCGATATGACCCAGATGGCAGTTTGCATCTTATGGACGAGGGCTTGGTGTGCGGTAATGGCATTGCTTGGAGCCCAGACTCTAAGACGCTGTTTGTGAATGATTCTGCTGGGCAGCGAATCTACGCCTACGACTACGATAACGAGAGTGGTAACATCTCAAACAAGCGGGTCATCAGAGAGTTTTTCGGTTCTGAGTGGGAGCCAGATGGAATGGTTGCCGATGTTGAAGGCAATCTTTGGATCGCTGTTTTTGGTGGCCACTGTGTGTTGGTGATTGATGGTGAGGGCAACACTGTGAAGGAGGTTCCTGTGGCTTGTCGCAATGTCGCATGCACTACTTGGGGTGGGCCAAATAACGACATAATCTATGTTGCTACTGCGCACAAGAAGGATTTCAAGTCGAGTTTGGAGGACCAAGGAGGCCATTTGTTCAAGATTGATGCGGGGGTCCGGGGGGTTGCTAAGAACGAGTTTGCGGGTTGATCTTGTGATGCAAAGTAGAGATACTAACTAGCGACGAAGTAGAGGTAGTCTAGTTGGAATATCAAGAGAGTGACACCCTAATTGTGATACTGAGATAACGGCACACCAATAGTGATACTAAGATAACGGCACACCAATAGTGATACTAAGACAACGGCACACCAATAGTGATACTAAGATAAGATACCGACACACCAAAGTGACACAGCGTCATATGCCCAATAACCCAAACGTCAAAGCACTAATCCAACATCAACAGCACAGCTCTGGATCTCCAACTGCAACATGCATAGTCACCAAATTAACGACCACTTGCATAGTTCCCAACCTAATTGCATATTCACCATCACCAATTTGCCAAAACGAATTAACATGGATCGAGATCCCTGTTGTCTCACCCAGAACAGCTGTCAAAAGATCCCTACCCCCCATGTGCGCATGGCCAAGTGTCCCACTCACCCCACGGCGTCCCACTCGTGGGAGTCCAGATGCGGCTTGTGGGCTAGGACAAAGGGGTGGGCGGACCTGCCTAAGTTACGGCAGCAGATCTGGAACATGGCACCACCCAAAAGGGATGAAAGACCTCCGGAAGCTAGAAACTTGCATATCATTTTGTGCAGACGTCATGCAGGTGTGGAAAGAAGGAGACTCGTGGGTAGCGGGCAGAACAATAATGGAAGAGTTGGATACGGTATTTTTTTTTTTTTTTTTTTTTTTTTTTTTTTTTTTTTACTATTTATTAGCTATAGATATACAAAAACATACAGTGTACTTGGCTTCCGAAAAAAAAGAGCGAAACCATCAGTAGCAAGAGACACACTGTATAAACATAGTCTAAAAACTCACACAGATACATTCAGAAAAGCAGGAAAACAAAACATGCAGGATGCGTTGGATCTGATCGATTCAGGATGAATCTCAAATTTCCGCATCAGCAGGACATTTACCTCTTGCCTTTCTTTCTCTGTGTCCCTTTCTCTATTATTCTTCAAGCACCAACTCTTTTTTATTTATTTATTTATTTATTTTCTTTTACTATAAGTATCTATGTGTATCTACGTGGAACACTATAACTGTACCAATAGCGAAACACACAAATCAGGCGGGTCGATGGTTAATGTGCCAACGGCGAACGGGACATGTAATGAAGATCCTTACCGTTTTCATCTCCGGCATTTGCAATCAACAAAGCAACGGTTACACTGACTTGAATTAATACCTATAGATCTGAGATCTTGGCCGTCCCCCGTTCACTGGTTGGGCATCTCGCAAACGTTTCCGAGGCATATCTTCACAATAAGTGAGGACGATCACTAACGAGTAAGGAGAAGATCAGTGCTGAATGAGATGGTTGCGGTCACGAGGTGCTGTTTATCTATGGTGTAATTACAATCTAGGCATTCTCTGCGCCGCTCTAAATGATCCAATTCGTATCCTGATCCAATATTTCACACCCTGGATTCCCCCTCCATACACTAGGTCCAATATGCTGCTAAATATACTATAAACCGTTTGTTTCTGCCGTGTGTGCCCTACCCCCCTTTTCTCCCTGCCCCTATTTCATATACCACTCGTCCGGGAAACTACTCCCTACTTTTCCTGATTCGCTTTTTTATCTCGGGAAAATTGGTTCTAACTCAGGGTCAGTCACCTCTTTTCCAGACTAAATCAGCTGCTTAGTATTTATCACCCATCCGTAGACAAAAGTAAACCACGGTTTGTACATAAATATCCACTTGTTACCGTTACACATGTGCACATTTAATAAGCTACGCTATTCCATTTAGCTGCAGAGCTATATTCCGCTCACCAGCTGCAGACCTATACTACGGAACCGTTAGACGGCTGCAGACCTATACTAATCACCACTCACGGCACCTAAAAAACTACTGAAATGCAGTCTTCAAAGCATTGCAACAATCGGAAACCAGCTCGGCCCCTACCTTCAGAACTCCATCCATTACCATTATTGGATGAGGAGCGCCCTGGTAGCTTTTGAACGTAACCTCGACTCCATTCCGCTTCAACTTGTCAGCATACGCAATCCCCTCACCACTCAACACATCGATTCCAGCCACTGCGACGTGAGCTGGTGGACATTTAGCAAACGACTCATCAGGGTAGTAGATAGGAGACGCTCGTGGATCAACCCAACTCGCCTCGTCCGGCAGGTACCGTTCTCGATACCACATCATTTTAACCGCTGGAAGAGCAACAGTGTTTTCAAACTTGTCCCAAGTTTCATAAGTCTTTGCTGAAGCGGAATTGTCACACACCGGAACCATCAGCAGTTGGAACATCAACCGCGGGTATTGCTTGGTGTCCTGTTTTTCATTGATGAGATGGGTCAACACTGCAGTTAGATTCCCTCCAGCTGACGACCCCCCAGATGCAAGCTTGCTTAGATTGATCCCTAGGGTTTCTGCATTGTCAACAGCCCACAAGTACGATTCCCAAGTGTCCTCCACGGCCGCTGGGAATGGGTCCTCTGGAGCCAGTCTATAATTCACACTAATCACCACACACCCTGCCCTCGAGGCCCAATTAGTGCATTGCGGCTTTTCGCTATCAATATTGCCCAATACCCAGCCTCCACCGTGTTGATACAGCAAGCATGGCCAACCTTCCTTGGGAGCTTCGCCCTCTGGGGTGAAGACTCTCACCTCCACTGGTGGGCCCTTGGTTTCTCTCCGTTCGAAGCTGTAATCTTTGATAGACTTGACCTTCAATGGTTCGCTGTTTCCCGGCATGAGGGTGCCACCTCCAGATCTGGACACCTCTACTGGCTGGTATTGTGTTTGTTGCAAGTTGATGATGTATTTATTGTAAAATTCGGCATATTCTGGCAGCACGAGGTCCTTCACAGACTCGTGAATTGGGTAAGGTGGTTGAGGTTGTGATTGTGACATTTTCGAGCTATCTATAGTTTTCTAGAAAAAGAGATCTATGAAACACTTCCAGTATGTACCCTAGATATCGCAGAATATATATATGTTGATTTGGTCCCCCCATGCCAGAAACTCGGTGTAGTTATCCCGCGATACTCCCGCCGCGTGGGAGTCAACCTTTCTTTATTTTTTCCCCCCGCGTTCTCTTACCCTGGCGACGGTGGCCTCTCGTGCTGCCGCCTGAGATTGGCCGCATTTCGGTCCTCGGAATGGATGGTTGGAAAACGAAATGAGGCGTGCAGTCAATCACCTCCAAACAATCACCGGTACAACAGAGACGTGGGATATGCTGATTACCATTAATATGTCAGTTGGAGCTAGTGAATTAAGGTTCAACGGTCTTAACGGTTTAAGCGTTTTACCCTAGCCCTACAGGCCAGAACCTAGTAGTAATTCTAGAAATAAAGAGTAATTAAGGGACAACTGATTATGTAATCTCCACACTAAGATAAGCCGCCTCGCGCAAGCCCTAAAGAGCGAGAGAGAAAAGTTCTCAGCCGGAA
>JAJLUM010000119.1:15745-38914 GCA_030564265.1 Blastobotrys attinorum
TTTTTTTTTTTTTTTTGCAACCTCTCTCTCCCTCTCACTCTTTTTCTCTAGATTGCACTCACTTGAATTACGCAGGTTAGTCACTGGGGAGACAGACCGGAATATATCCAGCAGGAACCTTTTGATCGCAAAATTGGTCCCGTGTATAATTAGATTTTCAAATCTCTACTCCAAGTCGTTTTTTCTCGTTCCATTCGAATTGAAATACAGTCTTTTTTGAATCGGATATATAGATCGATATCCGAGGACCCAACAGCCAGCAGCTCAATCCTAAATCCAGAACCATAACTAGAATCAAAACTAGATCCATACCAGAACACATCTAGGAAATAAGTCATCCAACATCACCTCCGGTCCCATGGAGACCACAAATCATTCCGATCCGAAGCCATTGAAACCCTTCGCTTGCAAGTTCTCTGGTTGCGGTAAATCGTTTCAAAGAAAAGAGCATTTGAATCGTCATTCCTTAAACCATGCCCCTACAAAAACATTTAGCTGTGAGAAATGTGGCAAACAATTCTACCGAAGGGACCTTTACAACAGGCACCTCGAGAGGCATGTAAAAAACCTCCAGAAAAAAGCCTCCAAATCGCGGCCGGTGCCTGAAAGCACTGCCAGTCCTGAACGCAATGGCCTCAATAACCACAGCCATATGAACCACAACGGGGGCACTGCTACATCGACTCCATCCTCCACCGGAACTGGTGTAAACACTAGTATCGATGGAAATACGTCCGCTAACAATCTCAACACTAATACACCTACCCCAGCTAACAACAACCCCTCAGGTACTACCGCACTTCCAGCACCGCTGCCCAGTGTAAAAACTCCTTCGGAAATACCAATGTACCCTACTCCAGGATCTATTCCAACTACCATGGGTGTACCACCAGGTCTACAAGGTGGTCTCGGTCCACCTCCCCCTCCATCAGCACCGCATTCCCATCTGTCTCAACCTCCCGTAGCTCATCCACGTCAGCCCTCGGTCCCTCAAGTCACAGGAACAATGATACAACCTTACGGTGGTGTCCAAGGTCAGCAGCCGTTCCAGCAGCAGTCAGTAGCTCCGCAGATGCCCCAACAGTTCCATCAACCTCCAGAAATGCTGCAGCAGGATGTCTACGGGATAGGATCGTTTTTCCAGGAAGACGATCTCAGGTGGCTCTTTGAAGGGACCTTAGAATCTATGGACGCACAGCTAGCTTCTGTGCGCAACTTTGAGGCTATAACCCCTCAATCCCAGAATACGACGTCGAACAAACAGGTAGAAGAACTCACTCCACCGCCCGAAGACCGGCGAGATGAAAAACAAATGTGGAAAGCGGTTACAAGAAAGCTCAAAAAGACCCTGTTCAACTTTGAGGACGGTGTCACTTCGGGGTCTCCTCTGGAGTCGTGCACTTTAGCAAACACTTTTTCTCACGATCTAATGAACACCTGGATCACCGATCCAGCCGCTTTGAAAACCTACTTCGACATCTATTTCGAAGCTTATCACGACCACTTCCCAATAGTCCACAAGCCGACCTTTGTCAAACGTCCAGATAGAGTCCACCCACTGCTGATGATCAGCATTGTCACAATGGGCACTGCGTTTGCACCTAAAGCAGAATTTGAAGTGTCTGTAAAGCTACATGAACGGCTCAGGTGGCTCATTTTCAGTCACAATGAGCTAATGGAACCCCCACTGTGGTTCTTTCAGTCTCTAGTACTTCTCCAGGCATTCGAGAAAATGCTTTCAGTCCAGAGTCACCATGTTTTGGCTGCGACCTTCCATGGTGCCATGGTTAATTTATTACGACGGAGCCAGCCGCGTTTCTCAGAAGAGGAAGAGGCCGATCTGCCACTCTATGTAAAATGGCAAAAGTGGATAGAGCGAGAAAGCTTCAGAAGAACTTATTTCTTAGCATTCATCATGGACGCCCAGCATGTCGTCCTGTTCGGCCACAGGGCTTCAATGAGTGCTAATGAAATCTTGTTCGAGCTTCCCTGCCTGGAAAAAGGATGGGAAGCAGAAGACGCAAACACTTGGTGGTCAAGCTTGCAAGAAAAGAGCCCGTCGTTCCTAGCAGGTCTGAAGAGCCTTTTGATGCTAAAGCCCCTCAGTGCAGCTACCTCGCACTATGGTCGTCTGATTTTGCTCCATGGGCTGTACAGTGTAGCCATCCACATGCAGCTTCAAAAGGGTCAGACCTTAGGTATGATCAACCGAGCCTCAAGCGATAGCGAGTGTAAGCACTGTGGCAGTAGAAACATTCAACAGCGGCAGCAGCACCCGTTTGAGCAGTGGAAAATGATTCTGGGCCAGGCCATCAACACTTGGTCGTACTGTCTCTACACTCAAAAGAGCATAACCATCGAAGTTTGTAATGCGATGCACCAGATGGCATACGTGACTCTTCATCTATCACCACCAAGTGTACTGGATGTTTTGGTCCTGAGCAAGTATCCGTTATTACTCGACCGTCGGTTGAGTCAGCACGACTTCTACAAGGCTGAGCGGGCCATCAGATCGTGGGCTCGAACTAACGAGGCTATCATGTGTGTGAAACATGCGCTCCTTCTAATTCAAGAGACCCTGTTCTCTCGCTCAAACCATTACTTCAGTAGCGACCGTGTCTCGAACCGGTACTGTGCTAACGTGGACAAAATTGCGCTGCGACCATGGTGCTTATTTATTTGTACTTTAATTGTGTGGTCTTTCCACTCGTCACTCTGTGGTCCAGCTAGAGGGTCTACTTTCACTATTCCTGAAGATGAAGAGAACATGTGGTTGATTACTGAGCAGTATGTATCTACTCGGATCCAGGCCCTTTCGGCACACAACTCCCAAACTGCGCTTGATATGTATACTAGGATGGATCTAAATCATCGGGATGCAATTCTCTATGTATTGTCTGCTGTTCGGTCTTGTTTGCCGGATTGTCGATGGGAGATGCTTCAGCAAGCTCATTCTTGTCTGGAGGAGCTTATTACTGATCGAGGAACTTGAACTCGGGAATCCTGAACTCGAGGACACAAAGACACGGTACTGCTCGCACATATACATGTATATGATGCTTATTTTTTTTATGATATAATATTATTCCTCCAAACACCTGTACGTTTAGTTTTAATAAAAATGCCTATTTATTCAGTTTCAACTATATTACAGAAAGCCGCACACTTGGCTACTGCTTCTGTGGAGGTGGGAGCGCAGGCACGTGGAGCGGAGTAATGCATCTATGCTGCGGACCTAAATGAATCCCCCACATATTTGGGACTATATAAGACCCGGCATATACCGGTATAAACAAAGAATACCATTAAGATCAGTTGAAAAGAAAGTAAGGACTTAGCTATGGACAGCAGGTACATCAAGTACATTCAAGATCTTACTGTAGAGGTCAACAGACTAAAGCCTCGTGCCTACAATATTCCAGAACATGCTCAATTACTGAACGGAGAATGGGTCTTCTTACTTGCATCTACTGCTCAGGAAGCCCTAGATATTGTCGCTTCATATGGTGGTGGTTATGGCAGCATGTCGTCAAGCGGTAGTATCATTGTTCCTGGGCACTGGCAGCTTCAGGGCTATGGCTCTCCTGCTTATACGAATATCAAATATCCGTTCCCTGTGAATCCACCATATCCTCCTACTGCAAACCCAACTGGTATTTACTTGAAGCATTTCGATATAGATGGAGAAGAGTTAGTTACCAAGCAATGGAGAATCCGTTTCGACGGTGTAGACTCAGCATACTGGGTCTTTCTAAATGGCCAATTTGTAGGATTTTCTCAAGGAAGTAGAAACCCAGCAGAGTTCGACATCTCAAGCAAAGGTCTGATGGAAAAAGAAAATGAGCTCTCCGTGGTCGTGGCTCAGTGGAGTTATGGGAGCTATATTGAAGATCAGGACCAGTGGTGGCTCTCTGGTATTTTTCGCGATGTCAATGTGTTTGGGTACGATAAGCGGGGAAATATTGAGGACTATTTGTTAGACACAATAAGTATTGATGATGACGGTGATTTTGCCAAAGTGGAGGTAGATGTATGGGCGACGGTTGCGCAGACCTCAATAGTAAAACTCAAGGTTGATGGTGTAGGGGATTGGAGCAATACTATCGCCCCTAGTTCAGCCTACCAAGGCTCTGGGCACAAACCGACCGTAGAGCATACTAAATTCAAGATCACAATTCCCAGCCCGAAACTTTGGTCTGCTGAAGACCCCAATCTGTACCCGATCACGTTGTCCTTGTTACTTGATTCTGGGAAGCATTCAGTAATTGACGAGTTCAATGCAAACTTAGGTGTTCGAACCAGCGAAATAAAAAATGGACTGTGGTGCATTAACGGTAAACCTATCTTGATCAAAGGTGTAAACCGCCACGATGACCACTCAAAGCGCGGCAGAGCAGTTACATTAGACGACGTGTGGGATGATTTGGTTCTAATGAAACAGCACAATATCAATGCCATCAGATGCTCTCACTACCCGTCGCACCCATCATTGTTCCATTGGGCTGATCTACTCGGGTTCTATGTCGTTGACGAAGCAGATTTGGAATGCCATGGCTTTGGTGAGGCTGTTTTACCTGGTGCGGCGGGTGCGGCGGCAGCTAGCCAACACAATGGCGACAATTGTGCGGCTCATAAATCCGAGAGCCGCTCTGTATCTAATCCAGTTTTTGCTACTAACGCAAAAGATTTCACATCTGATAACCCAGATTGGGAAAAGGTGTACTTGGACCGAATGCACCAATTGGTTCATCGGGACAGAAACCACCCGTGCGTGGTGATGTGGTCTCTCGGCAACGAAGCATTCTTTGGCCAAAACCATGTAGCAATGTATAACTGGGCTATTTCTGTGTCCAATTTACCGATACATTACGAACAAGATCAAAGAGATGGCAAGACGACTTCAGTAGTAGATGTTTTCAGTGTGATGTACCCGGGCCATGATTTCGTTGAGGCACAAGGCAAAACTGAGGACCCCAAGCCGTTTCTGCTTTGTGAATACGGCCATGCTATGGGAAATGGCCCTGGTGGACTGGATGACTACCAAAGACTGTTTGAGAAGTATCCAAGATGCCAAGGTGGGTTTATCTGGGAGTGGGCAGATCATGGGCTCGAGAAGTATACTGAGGATGGCAAGCACAAGTTCTATGCGTATGGCGGGGACTTTGGCGAGTTGGTCAACGACAGTACATTTGTCATGGATGGTATCTGCAATTCTTTACATGAGCCGACTCCTGGTCTTGTGCAGCTGAAAAAGACGTTTGAGCCTGTGCGATTTGAATTTTCTGTTCAAAAAGAAGGAAAAGGAGGTACGGGAGCCTCAGATCCAGTTGATATTAGTATCAGTGTGGAAAATAAGAACAAGTTCGTGGGACTCGATGGGTATGAAGTTTGGGTCCAGGTGCATGCCATTCTTGGGCCATTTGCTGAGAACCAAAACTCAGAGTCCCTATTGCTCAAGGAGTCCTGCTTTGATGGGAACAATACTCACACAGTGACTATTGACCAGCCCAGTGTAGTCACTGCTAGCTTGAGGCTAAGAGATGATATGTTCTGGGCCCCAAAGAGTTTTGAGCTGGCGTTTGGACAGTACATCCACAGTGAACAAACTACTCGGGTCGGGAGGGACGACTCTGCTTCAGCAGTAGACTTCTGCAAGGAGGAAGGAGAAAAAGATAACTCTTTGTTCAGAATTGCGAATTGTGAAGCCGGTATTTGTAAATACACCGGTCGATTGATCCTGAGGAAACACGGCAAAGAAGTGTTCAAAACACCCCCAAGGCTCTCTTTCTGGCGAGCACCAACCGACAATGACAGGGGCGGCGTAGAAAACGGAATTGCTGACGACTGGATGAGATACCATCTGAGAGAAACCCACTCGACCTTGGAATCGATCATCTATAACAAAAACCAAATCACAGTCGTCGAGTGGATGGCACCAGAAGTTGTGCAATGGGGAGTGATCGTGACTAGCGTTTATACCTTTAGCGCAATCAAGTCCTCCGAGAGAAATAAAACATATCTCGAAGTAACTCTTGATATGAGCTTAGAACCCAGGGGGCCATTCCCCAAGGATATTCCTAGAATTGGATTGGACATGTCAATAACAGACGATCTCAATACTACCAGTGTCAAGTGGTTTGGACGTGGCCCGGGAGAATCGTATCCAGACTCGCTTACTGCATGCCGATTTGGGCTTTTCCATGAAAGTGTCTCTGATATGTATTACAACTACGAGGTCCCGCAGGAGACAGGCAACCGGTCTGACGTTTCTTGGGTCACTCTGGCAGATGACAAAGATCAAGATCTGCTAACAGTTACAGCAACCTCTTCGTTGGATAGTGATAAGTTTGGGTTCAGCGTACTTCCATGGTCTGCAATTGATTTGGATCTTGCTAAACACCCATACCAGCTTCCTCCAAAAAGCACGTACTTCAACATCAACTTTGGCCAGTACGGACTAGGCTCAGCGTCCTGCGGGCCGGGACCGCTACCCCAATACCAGCTCAAGTTGAGGCGTTCCAGCTATAGCGTGAAGTTCATAATTTGACCGGCTGTCTGGGCTTTAGTATTAGACCAACTGACTCTATTCTTCTTGTAGTTCTCACCTCAGTATTGAGTAGTACATTTTTTAACAGCTCTTAACTGCTAGAATATAACTTCAAAACTCCTTCAACCGGGATCCATTATTGTTACCAATGAGCACTGTCATTAATAAAATGCAGTCTAAACGCCCGTATGACGGCTCCCGTAATAACCTGCGTCGTCGAGATATAGACATAGATATATTTACCCTTTCGGAAATCATGGGAAAGCTTGAGATCACATTTTGCACTGACAAGTTTGTTCAAGTGCTCACAGACCTGGTAAACATTCTGGAGATACTGCGTCATCGTGCTGTGGAGAAGCAGTGGTTTGAATGGATGCCCAAATTTTTCGAGCAGGTTGTTTCCAGGTTGAGTGACTCGCACCATTTGCGCTACAGTTCTATTACTACTACTACTAGTAGTAGTAGCAGCAGCATAACCACTAGCGGAGAGGATGATGACCACGGATCACTGTTTTTGAAACATATCTGCTGGTGGGCTTGTAAAGTTATCTCCACGATCCCCGCAAATAGTTCGGCTTATTTTTCCTTTGTAGATACTCTGATTCCGAAATTTGTTGAGCTATGTGACAGATCAGACGCATGTAAAGTAACGCTGATCTTTGCATTTTCTAGTGCCGTGCTATCTCCACCACTAATAGAGCGATTGTGGCTGATGAGGCTACTAGATAACCATAATTATTCGACAAATGTGGTTCAATCGCGAGTACTTTGGATCAACATAGTGCTTTACCGACTGCTGAACTATGGCATTACCGATTCTACGAAGGGGAAATCACAAGACAGTACGATGATTCGCCAATGCAACTCCGAGCTGGACCACTCTAAAAACGACTCTCGATGCTGTGATGCATTCTTTCGTTATGAATTTGGTGACAATATCCAAGACAATATGTTCAAATTATTACTGGCAAAGAGTTCTGATATCTTGACGGCCCTTTACCAGGACTTGGTAGATGACATTCAAAGGCTGCAACGGGCCACCAGCGGCCCCGGGAGAAGTCGTAATAACAGTAATTGTTTTAGCTCTAGTAGTAGCAGTAGCGAGGTCAGTCTCAGAGCTACGTCTTTTAGTTCTGTCAGCGACACTACTACAATAGTAAATGAGACCGAGAAGAGGCCCGTATTTGGGCTAGTTAGAGACAAATGGAGACAAACAAAAGTGAGAATACGCCGTTGCATCCCCATTGCTTGATTGCAAATAGATAGTATATGCGCTAATAATGTAGGGTAGAGAACCAATCGAAAGAATGGGATTAAATAAGATGCTGGGGCTTCTAAGCTCACCAAAAATCATTACTCGTATTAAATTCCATAGCTCAATATCCAAGTGAAACCTTGCTTATGAATAAGACTCTGTGCGGCTTATCTTGGCGGAGCATTAGAAACGCCGAGATCCTTACTAACCCCGCGCGCGGCTTTACATTACACCACAGAAACTACACCGCAATCCAGCAGAGAGGAAGTTCCCCACTACATATACATTAGACTAAAAACTACTACTAGAAAACAATGGATAAAAAAGACAATAAAACGTGGAGAATTCTACAGGCAGCCGAAAAAGGCGGCTACGGCGTAGCCTGTGTCAACTGCTACAACATGGATGCGGTGATTGGTACAATCCGGGCCGCAGAGGCCCAGAACAGCCCTGCCATGATAGAGATTTTCCCTTGGTCAATTCACCAATTTGGTGATCTGTTTGTAAACTTCATAGCTGACGCATGCTCCAAGTCCAAAGTGCCAGTAGCTCTGCATCTAGACCACGCCATGGAGGAGGATGTCATCATTCGTGCTCTGGACATGAAGTTTGACAGTGTGATGATTGACATGTCTCGACATTCCGAGGAGGAGAATGTTGTGCGAACGAAAAAGCTCGCATCATTGGCAAGGGAAAAGGGGATTGTCACGGAAGCAGAACTTGGGCGGATCGACGGTGGAGAGGATGGAGTCATGTCGGGCGATATTGAGGCTCTAATCACCAAGCCAGAGGAAGCAGCTCAGTATGTAGAGCAAACTGGGGTCGACAGCTTGGCCCCCAGCTTTGGAAACATCCATGGTGACTACCCTGATGGAAATCCTCGAACTTTCTTGAAGCTAGATGTGCTTTCCAATGTGTACGATAAATTGAAAGCAACTACCAAGACTCCAATTGTGCTGCATGGGACGAACGATTTTGACAAGGAATTGATGCAGGAATGTGTGAAGCACGGGGTTCGGAAGGTTAATGTCAACAATGTGGTTGCTCAAGAATACTATGACTATACTGAAAAGAATTTTGGAAAGGTTGAGCTGACCAAGGTTATTGAGGGAGGAATTGATCGCTTCCAGCGAGGAGTCGAGGAGATGATGCAGTGGCTGGGCTCAAGTAACCAAGCACCGTATGTATAGATAGTCTATGGACACAATTGCGAGCATGTTTGTCACATTCAAGCACAGCTATGTGAGGGCGATTGGCTGCAAGTTTGTTTTTTTATTCGATTTCATTCTTATTTTTGGTCATCCTTTGTGTTATTAGTGTTGTCTAAGAACTGATAGGCTAGATGTTTTTTTCTTGGAATAACATGACGTATAAAAGCTCTGAAGTCTCCGTGAAAGAATTCTATCAAATTATCTAGTCCTCCTTTTTGATCAGTTTGTTCTCTGTGTTGTATAACCTGCTATAAGCTACTGTATCTACTCTATACTGACTGATCAAGGCCGCGATGTCTCCCACTGCAAACGATTTGGTATCTAATGTGGAGTCGTATTCTGAGTCCACAGGCTATCGATATGCCTTGGTGATGGTATCACCGACTGGTCAGTACAGTCTCTCGCACTCACCATCGATGTCGACGTTTGTCACCCACTTCCTGCCTAGTCATGAATTGTCAGCTTATTTTGAGCAAGGCACTGTAAGCCGGACAAGGACAGGAGTCGATGTGAAAAGCGACATTGACAAATCCAATGCAAAGGGACAAACAATTTCCCCAGCCCAGGAGAGCCACACATTTGAGCTCAACGTTCTTCAAAGGGCTGTCGTTACCACGCAGCTTACAGAATGTCTCCACGAGCTGCAGCAACTATCATGCAAATACGTTTCCAAGACGTGGATAAAGGCAATCGAGCCTCGAAAGCAAACAAACCATCCTTACAAAGGAGGCGACAGCACAAAGCCCAGATGGTGGCCGTCTCGAGTGAGGCATAAAGAGCCCGATCACCTGATGAAGCACGAGCGGATAGAGCTCATGCTGACCATTCTCCGGCACCACGCAATCAAAATATCCAGACTCCGACAGGCTACTCGGGAGACAAAGTCTGAGCTTAATGAGAAGAGGGCCTCTATTTTAGAGGAGGTGTATACTATTGCTGAACATGAGCATCGGTGTCGATGTGACCGCCGGGTGGACCCCATGATCACTGTTACCGATTTTGCATCTATTTACCGGTCTCGGGCCAAATCGCTCTCATCTGGCACCTCCTCTTCGTCTTCTTGCTCTTCTTCCCCGTCGGAGCAGCTTGCACAGTTCGCTTCTCGATACCATTTGCCAAACGGGTCTACACCTGAGCTGGTACCCGAGACGTCTAGTGATGCTATGAATGGAATTTCGAAGACACTACAGCAGCAACCGCTAGGATCGCACACCTGGACTCCTCCTCCTGCTGTTCCTACGTCTGCTCCTCTTCCTCAGCTGCCACCATTTCATGCTCTCCAGCCTCCCGGAGGACAGGTTCAGCCTCAGCCGCAGCCGCCGCACATGGCGCGGCCCTCTTCTGCACCTTCTCCTCGACATCAGTATTCTGCTCCAGGCAACAATACTAGTACCCAACCACCAGATGTCGTTGAACCTCATGTGCCAGATTACTCAAGGTATTACAACTACCAGCAGTACCACCATCAGCAGCAGTATTACCAACAG
This sequence comes from Blastobotrys attinorum, assembly GCA_030564265.1. Lineage (NCBI taxonomy): Eukaryota > Fungi > Ascomycota > Dipodascomycetes > Dipodascales > Trichomonascaceae > Blastobotrys > Blastobotrys attinorum. The sequence continues at coordinate 26,246 of JAJLUM010000119.1, forward strand.
CTCTACCAACAAAGCCAGCACCAAAGCTACGAGTCAGAGAGCTCTAAAACCCCGTCCAAAACAGGATTGCCACCACTCGATCCTTATCTCATGCGGTACGCTCTTCCTCCACCAGAAACTCCTCCATCGCACTCCTGGGCAGCAACCACTCCAACACACAAGCTATAACACAGCTGCATTTGGCCACAGGCGTCGTGGCTGCCGATTCTTTTCCGTCTTATTGAGTTTCCACTACCTCGGGCCAAATCCACACACAAACACACCAACCACAAAATTAATCCACCTCAAACACGTAATACACGTAATTTTACCAAATCCAAACCAGTAAGTATCTATTCCATTCCATATATACCAATAACTCGCACCACGATTATCACTCGTCCCACTATTCCAGATACCGATCGGCGCAATCAAGGGGCAGAGAACCCTTCTTTGGATCACTATCGCGCGCCAGGGCGACGCATCCATCTCTCTCTCTCTTGTCTGAATCCCACCAGAAAAATAAATCTGGCACAGCCGGATTGTTTCTATTTTTTGACATTACCCCAAATTTAGTTTTCCTTCTCTCTTTCTTGTCTATTTTTTTTTTTTTTTTTTTTTTTTTTTTTTTTTTTTTTTTTTTTTTTTAGTTTATTTAATACTTTGATACAATAGTTCGAATTCTCCTTCATTATAGCTGCCAGAAGCCATTTTGAACATTGAGAGAGTCTCTTCAGTGGAGGAGAAAGAGAACACACTAGAGAGAAGTCGTCACTCTAGAGACATTTTGTACACAAAACGGCCCAGCTCAGGCACACTTTGAAAAACTAAAGCTCTTTTTCAACTGAAAGCATATTGCGAGCACACCAACAACCAAAGTGCTATTGCACATTCAAAATATAGCTGCGAATCATCCTTCCCACAAAGCATAGAGGTGACATGAAGCTACACTCTGTCATCCTCTGGAGCTCTATATGGAGCTCACTAACCCTACTAGCTAAGGCTGATGGAAACTCGCAAGGTGGCGATCCAGAAACCCTGGGAAACGTAAATTGGACCAACGTGGTCGAACCCACAAATGGGACAAAGGTGTTCTCTCAAGATTTTGTCCTTTCCATAAACTCCTCGGAAGGCTCAGACATCATGGTCCAGACCGATGTCGCAGCCATGTCGACAACCTCGGGGCTTAGCTATTCCACAGTAGCCGGGCTACAGACCATCTGCAAAGGCCAAGCCCTAGTCCCAGATGCTGACACCGACTTTGATCAAAACAGCGTCGCATTTGTGAGCTGCGATAATCGGGAATTGGCTGGTAAGATCCTAGATAACATCAGCAACGCCCGTCCAGCTTGTCTTATTATGTATTCCCTGAAGGCCCAAGCATGCAGCTTCACGAAAGAAGATGCGGGCCAATTTGAGAGTAATCTGGGAACTGTCTTCACAATGATGTCTAGTTCGGCAGGAAGATCAATACTCTCTAGAGTAAATGCTTCTTCGTCTCCCTTGTCAGCATTTGTATCCCCATCGGACGCCAGACTGGTACCCACGGGGGGAGGTGATGACGATAACAAGAGCGAGTCGACAAAGATTGCCATGGGTGTCTTGTACTCTTTGACGGGGCTGGTGGCTGCCCTTTTCCTGTTTGTGATCATTTCGGGGGCAATCAGAGTCCACAAACATCCTGAGCGGTATGGGCTGGTACCTGCCGGAGGCAATTCTACGAATAATAGTGGCATTAACGGTAATCAAGGGTTTTCCGACCCTAGCAACGACTACTCTACTAGAGCTAAGGGCCTTGCTAGAGCAGTCTTAGACTCGATCCCATTAGTTACATTCAAAGTCGGCAATAAATCGAGAGATGCCGAGATTGGCGAGACTCTTGCCGTTGGTAATAATGGCAACAGCTTGGAAAAGTCGACTCACGATAATAATAATAATAATAATAACAATGATGATAACAATACCTCCCAAAAAGCAGATGGCAGTAGCCATTCATATGCAATGAACGAACTATCGGTGCATGAGACTAACACGAATACTAATAACGTTACACCAAACAAAAATTCCCAGGAATTAGAAATAGAGGAAAAACACAGCATTGAAACCCCTCGAGAGGTGTATGAAGCAACCGGCGACGAGTCGGACTGCCCCATCTGCTTCGAGCCGTTTAAAGATGGTGAGATCCTGCGGATTTTGCCTTGTAAGCACAAATTTCATGCATTCTGTGTGGATCCTTGGCTCCTCAATACCTCTAGCCAGTGTCCACTGTGTCGAGTAGATCTCAGCCTTGAACGTGAAGAGCAGGTCTCGGAACGTCCACCAGATGAGGAAAACAACAGCAGTAATAGCAATAACGAAATTGTTATTCCTCCTGGGTATCATGTAGAAACGTCATTTTTCAACCGGTTCTTGGATATCTGGAATGCGCAGCTACTACCCAAAGAGAGTCGTCGAGCAGTGTTGGCCCAATTCCAGCAGGAGGCTGACTTGAGACGGCAATTGAGATCCCAGCGCAATGAGCAGCAGAGGGAACAGAACAGGAATCGCTGGATCCTGTTTGTCAATTCTAGACGACTTTTGCATCAATCCCGTAACCGGGGTTCGGAGCCAGAGGGAGAGGCTCCTAGTGGAGAGTAATCGGTACTCTGATCTGATCATTTGGTGCTCACCATGATGAGCAGCTACACTCAATATTAATATTTATTACATTTAAGAAAGCATATTTTCCAAAATAGTCTCGGCAGCGATCCTTATTCGTGGCAATCCGTTGTTCTTTGGTTAATGATCCCTATTTGTGACAATCCGTTGTTCTCCTGTCCGTGACAATTTCTATTTACTGATATCTATCCGTGACAATAATCCTCATCATTAATCTCTTATTTGTGGTATTAATTACATGTCTACACACCGGTAGCTTCGATAAATAATAATAATAATAAAAACAGTAAAAATAAAAACAAACAATAACAATATCATCATAATCATCATAATCATAAATTAAATTTTGTTAGTCGATCCGTTGCCGCTTGACCGCATTAGACGATGACGACGACGATTGCGCATCCACATGATGAGGATCCAAAGACACATAGTCCTCAATATCCAGATCGTCCTCTAGATCACCAGCTGTAAGAGGCTGCTGGCTAATCAAATCCTCAATAGCCATTAACGCTTTGGACTGCGAAGACAAGTCCAACGCCAAGTGATCCGACTTCAAAGTGTTCGCTAAAATCCTCTGAGCCTGCTCATCACTGTCCTCGCTCTTGTCACTGTTAGTTGGTGAACTTTCGTCCTTGATCAGGTCCAGGTCGCTAATCCGAACGTTTTCCAACAAGCCCGGCGAAATGTGGGTACTATCATTGGCACTCATACTTCGACTATTATTAAAGTTGATTGATGCACCACTGTTACTGCTGCCCTCTGCATTTTTGCTCGTACTAGCATTAGTGCTAGTACTAGCACTAGTACTGGTACTGAAAAGATCTCCTCCAGAGCCGGTAGCCGCCGGACTACTAGGAGAGCTACTAGAGTTAAAGTTATTATTAACCAACGCTAAATCCCGGCCGAGAAGTCGTTGCGGAGTCTTCGGACTGTGGGCAATAGTATCCTGTTGGAATCGATGATTCCCATATATCGCACTTAGAAATCTAACAAGATTGTTCAGCGTCTTGTTGTTCTGTAAAGATCTGTTCTTGGTCTGCAAATGTTCATTCCACAGCAGCTGGTTATCATTCCGAATGTCCACCACATCTTTGGCAACTCTATCTAGTGACGACCTTACCGACTGCAATTCGTTCAGTATTTTGGATTTATCGTCATCTTCCTCCTCGTCGTTGGCCTTGTTCCTCACAATGTTTATCAGTAGGTCCTCTCGGTCCCGTTTGAAATATGGTGACTCAAACTTCCAGCAGTCCTCGTCCGAGTGCTGCACATCCTGCACCTTATGGAACCCATACATGTTCAATTGACGCACAAACGACGAGAAATTGGTATGCTTGTAGTACTTGGGTAGCACTGTCTTTTCAAACATTTCTCTGTTGACCACTCGGAAACTTTCTCCTTCTTCCGTCCAATGGATGTAGTCAATGTTCTCCTGATCGTTGACGGTACTCCATAGCTTCTTTACAAACGGTGGCAAGCTCTTTGGTTGCCCGGACTTTCTTCGTTTGTTGTTTCCAGTCAATGTCGCTACTGGTTGTGACGATGCCACGAGTTGCTTGGAACTACTCATGGTATATTTTGTCTTTTGGTATCTGTGTTTATCTTCTTGGAGTGTTTGTGGATATGTTCTATTTCTAAGCGTTTATTGAAAAAATTTTGTATGTGGACTCCCAGCTGCGCTTAGGTTCGGGAGTGATTGGATCTTGCGGCATACAAAATGGAACTCTTGAGGCTTGTCGAGGCGCCCAACAGGGAAGAAATTTTTGCTTTGCTTTGGGTTGATGGGGCAACCGAGCTAGCCGCATTATGAGACTGAACCCGCGCGGCTGGAAGAGGGAATGAATGTACCGTGTTTTTTTGGCAGCATATATTAAAGTAGTGGTATAAACATAGAAATATACATCTTCTATTTGGAAGAGATCATTTGAGTAGACTATGTATGTGCCTTATGGATCTGGAGAACGAAGTAACGCTTTATACGGTTAAAAGAGTAAAGCTAAGCAGATCTAGGGGTTGAAGAGGAGTGTAAATATGACTTTCATTCAGGTGGTCTGTGATTGACATGCAGAAGGAGCTGTATAGTGTATAGTGTATAGTCAATGTAGCTTTCTTGCTTTACAAGTTTTTCTTCTGTTTTTGCTGATAATAGAAATAATATATTGATTTTTCATACACTACCATAAATTCGATCTATATGTACATTGTGCTTCCAGAAACTGACTGCTTTCAACACAAGGTGCATACCCCCGCAGAACACAAAAAAAGCCCGACATTTCAATGCAGAGTGTAGCACTTTGAAACTAGAGGTCTGAGAATGTGTGCTATATAACCAAATCGGAACGTACGGTAACTCGCTGAACAAAGAACTGACACATTGCTTCCACGAAGTACCTTCAATTCAAATGTACGTTAGGATAGCTGTACAGGAGCCGGACTTTATCTACTGAGAATATGACCCTACTTCTTTCCATAAATACTTTCTTACTTATCTTAGCCATACTCCGTTATTTCTCCTGTCCCAGCTCCACTAACTGCCACCAAGGTAGAGCAAACCATTCCGAATGGCAAAACCAAAAAATTCCATTGAAAGAGTGATATAATTTTTTCAAATTCCACTAATTTACGTTCGCAAGATCTCTTGTATCCGGCTATATATTGAATCTCTCCTCTCTCACACGTATGGGGGCCAGTTTGTTTTGGAGATCAGCCGCATGAGCCTCATACCCGATGCATATTCAAATAATTCAAAAAAAACATCCTGTCAACAAATAGGGTCGCATGGGGTAGTGGTCATCCCTTTAGATTCTGACAAGTCACTAGTAGTTCTTCGCAGATCTACTAGTAACAACTGTAGAACGTTCTGACAACCCCGGTTCGAATCCGGGTGCGACCTCTTTTTTTGGACAATGATTTTTTTTTTTTACAGCACCTAATGTTCTACTTAGTGAACTGAGCACGCTACACAACCGAATAGCGAGCTTCAGCTAGTCTTGTACGGTTTTCCCAGCAAGCTCGAATGTACTCTGCTTCAACAATGTGTACAGCCAATGGTCGCTGGGCTATCTCTCTTCGAATAGACCTCAATCTGCTAGTGTCTTTTTGCTGAACCACCACCAAGCCGAGCGATGGATCCTTCAATTCACTAGTTATTGAAGCTCCTCCCATTCGAATCCAGTGTTGCAATGTGACAGCGGAACTCATGCTGTAATTATTGTCGGAATCGTTTGGTGCTTCGTCTACGTATATTGCTCCAAAGCCAGCAAACATCAACCCTGGGATCATCTCCTCCTCTATAGAACCAATTTCATTGATGAAACTTTCTTTGATAGTTTTGTTGTCAGCATGAGAGGCGAGGTCCAGCTTGAGCAATAGCTCTTTCAATTCTTCATCACCCAATTTGCGCCCCATAGGGTCACCATACTTATCAATAACGTGACTTTCCACCGCTAACTGGAAATCTGCTTTACTTGCCTGAGTCATATGAACTGGCTCCATAAGCAATTTCTTTCCGGCTGTAATACAGTCAGTAATATACTTGTATTTCACTACAGTCCGACCTTTATCCCGAGCTTGTCGAATCACTCGTGTCATTTCATCGCACACAATTATCGTACCGCTGTTCTCAGTGCCCATCCCAGCGGTGATCTCTCCGCCATATTGCTTAACTTTCTGTTTACACTCCACTCTTTTTCTGTGGAATGAGGGTACGTGAAATACCATACCAGTGAATACCTTGCTTTTTGCGATTGTCACGGTGCTTAGATCATCCACTCCGCTAAATACCAGTTTTCGCTTTTTAATAGGAGTAGATAGATGCCTTCCCCGTCGTTTTCCTGACTTACTTATATCCTTTGCTCCTGCAGATCCCAGTTCAAATAAATGTGTCCGAATGTTATGCCGTAGATCTTGCAATTGGTCAAATGTACAGCAGCTGGTATAGTCCTTATCATCTCGGATTTTACTGAATCGAGGGAACCTGAGAGTTATACCACATTTGAATGCTGTAGTTTCATGTATCTCGCTCCCTAACACTTCGATCACAATTGAGTCTTGGGGCCTAATCCACTCGTGTGGCCAATCATCCGATTTGACATGCTCGCCAAACTGGATGTACTGTGTCGGTAGAGATTTCCTATCTAACTTTTGAAACTTGTCACCAATCAGGCTGTCGACATTGGCATAGTCCTGCTGAGTGAACCCACCTCCAACTTTGCAGAAAGACCATAGCTGCTGGTCGCGCCGCACGCCGCACAAGAAGGTGGCTCGTTTACCACCTCGGTTATTTTTACCATAATATGCACCCAATATCAGTAGATCAATTGTTTCCTTTATCTCTCCGACATGCTCGGGTTTTAACTTGATCCAGCTTTTTGGTCGTCCTGCAGGGGTATATGTAGAGTTAGCTAATTTCACCATGAGTCCTTCCAATCCCTCTTCAATTACCCGCCTCATATGCAATCGCAGATCATCTGCTGAACAATGAATAGGTTCCGAAGAAAAGGTAGCATGCTCAGTAGTAGCTCCTATTGGTGGAACAACTGTGACCCGTATGCAGTCATTTTCGTGCCCACTGATGGAAAACAGTTCTTTTAGCATCTTTTTACGTCTTTTGAGAGGTTGACCGCACAAGTCGACGCCATTACAATACAGAACATCAAATACCATATATCGTGGACCAGAACCATATTTATCACGAATTTTGTATTCTTGGCTGGTGAATACTCTCAGTTGTCCATATGGAAGATTTGTGTCTCGTTCTGGGTCGTATGCCACTACTTCCCCGTCCAGCACCAGTTCAGTCACTGTGCTAGGGAGAAGCCTATTGATAAACGGCGACAACCATCCACAGGTGATATTCTCACCATAGGGACTAGTGTATTCGTAGCCTTTTCTGCTAAAATACCGAAACTTCCTATGGACCACTTGATATTCTTTCGCATCAGAGTCAGAAGTAGTAGATGCAAATGGCTCGTCCGCAGGAATCAATGGAAGCCCAGTTGCCTTTTCGAACATTGTGCGTTTGTCATAGACGTTAATTTGGTCATATTTAAGCCGCTTTGACTCAAGCTCACTGGTCATGTGCAACTGAAGTCGTTCCCCGTCGTATTTTTCCTCGATATACAAGCCAGAGCCACCAACCTCTTGTAGAACCATCTCATATTCGTCCAACTTGCCTTTGCCTAAGATTGTCGTTCCCAATTGAGGTCTATATGGGCTCATGGGTTCGATATTAACTTTTCCATCACCCGTTTCACCATTCACGTAGCGCTCACAAAGGGTTTTCAAGTTTGAGTTCACCGACAGCTTGTCAAATGCCTTATCACCCAGACTCCAGTTCAAGATGGTTTTTTCACCACAATTAAATTTGATCGATTTAAGTATGATATTTATCACCCAGTACCACTCTTCTGCATTCATTCCTTCTGAGTTCATCTTTCGCAGTACCTGGATTTGCCTCTTTCTTCGATCAGAAGCTGGAGCACCAACGTCCACATGGCTCTCAGTTGGTTGGCTTTTTCCAGCATCAGCCAATTCATCGAGATAGGCATTTAACTTATTGATGGACATACGACTGTATTCGGTTGAGGATAGTCGCATTCCTAGCACTTTCAAACATACGTTGGGGAAGTTTCCAGCATCCATTTTGTCTCTAACATTTTGATATTGCTTCAAATCATGCCCCGCATCTGAATCTTTGCTTATGCCATGGACTTCCATCAGTAGCGATGCCATAGCATTTTCTTTAATTTGGTACGAGGATCTCTCTCTATCAGATAAGGGTAGAACTGTGATAGTGATAATTAGCTTCTCTTTTCTTCCTTAGTGTTTGATATGCTCATACCAAGCCTTAGGATGGGAAATAGATTGTTACCTGCGGTTTTCCGCCAATTCTCGAAATACTTCTGTACTACATTCTGCTTTACTGTTTCCAATGATCTTCTTGAACGAGTGGCTATCCGTTTTATTCTGGTCTGACGCAGTTCATGGAACAACTGGGTTATGAGGATTTTGAAAAGCGGGTCTCCCCAGTTTTCTGGCAGGTTATTTGACATTTGGACTTACAACGGGATATGACCTGTCTTAGCTGATTTTCAAGTGAAATCCTGATCAAGTAACAGGATAGCCCTAGAAAGTTTGAAGGTGATATATGTGGGGCCATATTCATATTTGAGATTAATTAAACAAGCCGCGCAGGCCCTTTATTTTTTTTTTTTTTTTTTTTTTTTTTTTTCACTATATTTTAAATAAGAGTGCTACATTTTCCAAAGTCAGTTTATATTTGCAATTCTCTTCGCATGACACTTTTGGCCATCAGAGCTTGACTCTATGATTGCTTTTGTATTTCATCATAATGGAAAATGATTAACATATCTCTCTATCTATGTAGTTTTTGTTGTTACATATAAACGAAAGAAAATAAACCCGGCATATTTGACTATGCAAATTTGTCTTCTATACCAAGACTCGGGCTTGGAAGGGATAATTAAAAGGGAAAAATTGATGGACCAAGAAGTGAGCTCCATTGGGTTACTTTATGAATTAACATAAAGCAATTGTATATCTATCGTTTAGAGATCAAATATCTCCATCGTCGAAGATTTAAAAACAGTTGTAAAAATCTTTGTTTCAAGTCAGGATAGTCAGCAATACAAGAAAAGGAAAGAACAAGATAAGGATTAAATGATAGACAAGTGCCTAGATCTAATGTTTAGAGCTTTGGAGGTATTATAATTCAGATATAAACTTCCAAAATCATGCAAATCCCATTGAAAATGACGAAATACTTCTTTTAAGAAAAAGAAGGCCTCGATGGAGGCTACATTAGATTTTGAAAAACCATGAAATCATATACCAGTACCAAAGCAATTGATCTAGGTTTGAACATCTCCGAACCCAGTCTTTCAGCTTTTCAAGCGCTGGACCTTCCAAGATCAAAGATATTTTACATAGCTGGAATTGATTTATTCCAGGTGTTTCCACAGATTAAGACCGGAGACTTTCCCCAAAGCAGAATAAAAATACTCTAGTACGCTTCGAATACAATTCTTTGATCCATCAAGATTTGAAGAAAAGAGAGAAAGAAAAGTTTCAAGTGGGAGAAGGGTTGGTTTTTATAGGTCCCAAGTTTTTACTGGGTAAATTTCATCACGACTTTAAGGAAAACACGGCCAAAAAAAAAAAAGAAAAAAAAAACGGTTTACCATTACTCGTATAATTTAAAATTGGGTACGTAATAGATAAAAAAAAATACATATAGATAGATAGGTGACGAATAAATAAATACTTCGATTTTCATGACAATTTTTTATTTGTTTGTTCATTCAAGCAAATGCTGCTACAGTCATTGTATCATCAATGAACCCAGTGGTGGTTGCAGTGGAAGAAAAGTTAAGCGCTGCGGCGGCAGCATCGTCGGTGCTGTTTTTAGCTTGTTGTTCGTCATCATCATTATCTTCCTCTTCTACAGCTTCAAAGCTTTTATTCTTTACTCCCGAACAGAGCCCAGCTTGAACATGCTCTTCGATCCATTTCTCATTATTGGAGTACTCGGTACCACAGCCTCCACAAGAACCTGGGACGGTTCCTCTCTCAGCAGAACGGGTGCCGGTAGGATAGATGAAATGGCGTGCTTTCAAGTGAGTCTTATAAGTATCTCGTCTTGAAAACCCACCAGAAGGATGACATGGGCGGTCACTGTCAGCACAGTAGTAAGGACAGTTGTAGGCCTTTTTGCTGGCATGCTTCTTCATGTGACGAGTTAGATAACCTCTGATTCTGAACGAGGCCTCACAATGCGGACATACAAAAGGATTTGCAGCAGCTGAAGTTGCAGCGATTGGTGGTTCCGATTGCAAGGTTCTTTCTTTAGAGGAGCTAATGGTAGAAGAAGCTGGAGTTGGAATTGATGCAGGAGAAGTTTGAGCAGCAAACGAGTCTGGGGTTGGAATCGCATGCGGTGATTCTTGATAAATAGGATATGAGTTGTGGCTTGACACGCTCGAGACTGGAGAGATTACAGTGTCTTGGACAGGAAGTATTGGAGCAGCAGCAGCAGAAGCAACAGAAGTAGCGTTTGAGCCAACGTGATATTGTTGCTGTTGTTGTTGATGATGATGATGATATGTTGTAGCAGAGTCTGCAAAAAGTGGAGTAGCATTAGTAGCTTGCTGATACTCATCTATCCAAATATCCTTTTGAGAATTAGTAGCTGGAAATTCAATAGAATTAGCAGTGTTAGTGATGCCGGAGACCGAATCTCCATTCTCACTGTTAGCGCCAGAATGTGGGAGAGGATACATTCCATTGTTCAGAGGCATGTTAATATTGACGTTGGAAAATCCATCGTCATAGAAGCTCAGCATCTGATCTTGAAAGCTCTGGTTGTTGCTGCTGCTGCTGGTGGTGGCACCACTGAAATAGTGGTTGTGAGAATCTTGTGCAGATGATGTGGTGGTGGTCGATGAAGATGGCTGTGGTTGCATGGAATCTGCAACTTGTTGGTACTCCCAAGATGAAAAGCTGTGGGGGTGGTTCACTTGATGGTTTTCTGGGCTGTTTGTATACATTAGCTCTGGAGGAGAATGCCTTTCAATCTCTGGAGAGAAAGTATCATAGATGGAGCTAGTGGTAGAATCGGACCGATCACTAATGGTTACGTTACTTGCACGAGCTGGTCTTTGACTTATGTCATAAGGCGCAAAGCTTGCGGCTCGCTGACGACTGGAGTTATTTCTCATCACCAGTTTACTAGAATATTGAGGTTGAACATGCGAGGATTGTTCAATAGGAACGACACCACCAGCACCACTGGCAGCGCCAAAATGCATAAAATCCTTTTGATGGAGGTTGTTTCCAAAATCGGCTTGGTTAGTGAATTGCATGCCAAAATCGTTGTTTTCGAGATAGGTAGGTCCATCTACATGCTCGTCAGAGATGTCCCACCCAATCACAGCTCCATTGTGATTACGTAGCTGTACAAAGTTAATATTGGAATCAGTTGCACATGCTACTGGATGTCCCAGTTTTGGCGAATGCGGTGAGGACGACGAAGATTTTGTGATGGCGGCGTCTATTTCGATATGTTGTGGGAATAAGGAGGGAGTTTCCTTCTTTTTCTCCACTCCGGTAGGTGGTTTTGTATCATCCTTTTTTGTGTGTTTAACACCATTTTTACTTAGTTGGAAGAACCTTAGAATTGAAAATGACCAGTTGAAAGGAAAGAATTGTGAAAAATTGGATAGCCACGATAATACACCACCAACAAATATTGTTTGGTTATGTTGTGGACCGATTTGTTTCTCAGTCATTTTTCTGGGTTATTTTTTTCACTAGCGATTTAGCAGTAGTACAACTGTTTTTTCAGTAAATATTGTAATCTACACGTGTTGAATGAATAGAATTATTGTGAGTCCCTTATTCAGTTTTTTTTTTTTCTTCTATTATACAACAAAACGACAACTTTCCAATATAGAATAGATGATGGAGAGAGAGAGAAAGAGAGAGAGGGAGAAAAGGAAAAAGGCAAAAGGGAAAAAGCGACTGAGAGAGATAAAGAGCGAATTGCAAAAAAAAAAAAAAAAAGCAGTAATTTGGAGCCAGTAGGCAATTCTATAAATTGACTGGAGCTGCGCGCGCGTAGTGGAGAGTCAAAAAAAAGAGGGGCGAGCGCGCGGGTCTGGTGCCGTGGATATGCACGTGGATAATACCAGATTTCATTGACCAACTGTCGGTCGTTTATCCGGCTCACTGATAGTAATAGTTTTAATACTACTAGTAGTAGTGTCGCACTGGTTTCAGGAATGGGAGGGGAAAGAGCAAATGTTAGACTTTCATTAGATGGATTTGGGCACGTTGTGTTTTGCAGTGCTTGTTTGCTAACGGCCTGCGGCCAGAGTAGGAGCTTCTCTTATCTATAGGCTATTTCCAGCGTCTAATTGAATCAGTGTTTTCGGCGCGTATGAAATATCTGAGATAAGAATAGAGTAGCATCAGGCGGTTCGTTTTTTTTTTCTCTTTTGTGCCCAGCGG
>JAJLUM010000120.1:0-38409 GCA_030564265.1 Blastobotrys attinorum
TTTTTTTTTTTTTTTTTTTTCTATATAAAGTTTTTGGTCTAACATGATTATTTTGCAATAGGTATTAGCGGAAGGTAGAGCTTATGAGCTTGGGGGAAACAGATGGCATGTTGAATGTATGTGTTTTTATTAATCAATGAGCAAACTATTATACTAACATTAGAAAAAAAGGCTTCACTTGTTCCTCATGTAACTCTCTACTGGACTGTGATACAAACTTACTAGTCCTAGGAAATGGAAACTTAATCTGTAATAACTGCTCCTACAGATGTCAAGTGTGCCACAAAAAAATCGAAGATCTGGCTATCTTAACCGGAGATCAGGCGTACTGCTCAGATTGCTTCTCATGCAGAAACTGTAAGAAAAAAATCGAGGATCTGAGATATGCCCGAACTTTCCAAGGAATCTTCTGCATGAAATGCCACGAAACACTTCTAGCACGAAAGAAAAGATCCCAGGAAAAGCGAACCAGGCATACTCTACATCAGCGTGATGACTATGATAGTCGCAGTGGTCACAACCGTGGACAGAGCCATAGCCACGGCCACAGCAGCAGACCTAATCTACCTACTAACAACTCGGGATCTTCGATGAACCGGTTCAAGGCATCACCTTCCTTCTCAAACAAGTCGTTTGACAAATCGCTACCGTCGATCCCCACGGAAGAGAAAACCTCCTCCAACAATAGCTCCACACCAGATACCCAAATCAACATCATGGAGTCTTCCCGAAATGAGTCTAGCAGCAGGCACAGCTCCCGGCTGGCAGCTCCTGCTTCCAATAAAAACACCAATAGAAACAGTGTAAACTTCTCCAGCCTCCAAACTTCGGATTTCGGTTCCAACGACAACATAAACAACAGCAATTCAAGTCTGTCGAATGGATCCACTGTGCTAATGACCGAGAGCTATCATGAGCGAAACGACTCTGATTCGAGCAAACTCGGGTTCTTGCCGATCAGGCTCGACGAAAGCTCGGTGCCTATCACTCTTGAAGCCGAGCCGGAACCTGAGCAGCAATCCTCACATCGAGAGCTGGGTCTCGAACCTAACCGTCCTAGCGAGCGAGCTTCCTCGTATTTCGAGGGCCTGGCTCCTCCTAGGCCGACCTCTGTACTGTCGAACATATCCAACCGGTCCTTCACGATAAATGAAAAAGCTGAGCCCAAGGCTTCTGACTCCAGACCGTCGACTCCGATGAGCGACAAAAGCCTGGGTGCTCCTGCCGATTTGGATGAAAGAAGAGACTCAGACTCAAATCAAACAGTCAATTCCAACAGTACCAGCTCGAGTAGCATTGAGGCTTTCAACAGGACCCCTAGTGGATATGGCAGCAGCAGGGATATCAAGAATATGCCTCAGCCATTGAATCTGGAAGCAGAACCGGCTGAAAAGCTGATACCGCAGCGAAGTGCTCTGAGATCTACCAGTCCTATGCGACCAGCAGTGGCAGCAGCAACCAATGCTGCAAATGCTGCTGCTGCTGCTGCTACTGCTGCTACTGCTGCTGCAAATGGTGCAAATACAAACGGTACACAGAATCCTGCTACAACACCTGGGGAACTTCCAACCACCCCGAATCAAAGCTCTCCGGATCCTAATCGGGGTGCCAAAGACCTGAAGCGAAGCAGCCCCATCTCTCGTTCTTCCAAGTCGTCTCCTCGGTCTCCTCGACTGCGCTCACCGCCACAGCAATACGACTCGTCGCGCTTTGAATCTAGTGGCCCTGTAATCTCTCTTCCAAATTTGACCTCCTCTTCGGCTCTGTCGTTGTCCGACGACTTGACTCCATTCTTGAGTCAGGAGCAGTATTCCAATAGCGATGTCAATGAAGTCGAGGCACTGGAACAGCCGCAGGCTCACAAGACTGGACGAGAACGCTATGAGCACGATCACAGTCATCGCGATAGCAATGGTCAAAGTCATGGTAACCAGGACATCGACAAAGAACTTCACAGCCAACACGACGATGAAGTCGCAGATGAAAACAGTAAACTGACCAGGGAGCTATTTGAAAGCAAAAAGCGAATCGCCGATCTAGAGCAACAGCTGACTCGACGTCGTAAAGACAGAGCGCTCGAGGAGGACTTGCAGGAGAAGCGAAAGACTATTGCTGGACTACAAGCCCAGCAAGAGGTGTCCAAAAAGGAACTAGAGGCCCTCAACGTGGAGAGCGAAAAACTAGAAAGCGACGAAATTGTAAAAAAGTTCAGAGATGAGGTAGAGGGTTATAAGAAGTCTATTATGGAGGAGATCTCGGATCTCATTCAACAACGAGATTCGTTGAAGGAAGAAGTAGTGGATCTGACCGAGAAGCGCGATTTTATTCTCAAGGAGAGCAGCATTTTGAACGTTAAAAATACTCAGCTGGCTGACATGAATAACGAGCTCACCAAGCAGATGATAGACAAGTTTGGCAATGGCCAAAATCCTCCGTCTCATCACCATGCTACTGCTGCTGCTCCAAGCAGTAATAAATTGCCGTCTTCTGGGTCCATGTCGAATCTGGACTCGTACACCAGTACCAATTCACCGGCAATTAACGGTCAACAGCATTACGGCGGCAGCCAAGCGAACACCTCTGGCAATAGTGACCAAAACACAATGTCCACCTCTCATTCAGGTCCAATCCACTCATTTGGTGATCCAATGGTGACTGTGCTCGAGGCTGGACAAGTTGTAGACACACGAAAAGATCGACAACATGCCAGGAGATTCTGGAAACGTCCCGGTGCGGCAGTTGCCAAAGGGCTGAACAAAGTATTCGCCACTGATGAGACAAATTCACCACACTTGATTAACATTGGGGGCAGTAACAGTACTAATGGCAATAACTCCACAAACAGCAATGCCCAGAATGGTAACACCAGCAGCGGCAATACCACTAACAATAGCAACGCAACTCCAAACTCGCTAACCAACTCTGTAACCGATTTGACACAGGAAAACGGTCTGGGAATCTCCCTCCCCAAGGACCAGAAGAAAAATAGAGGCAATTGGTTCAAGAGTAATAATAGCAACGAGCACTCAGCTAAAGATGACAAGGAAAGAGAGAAAGAGAAGCAGCTTGGGCCTGATGCATTGATGGGTGCTCCTCTGGAGTCCCGTGTCGTATATGAAGGAACTACGGTGCCCGTACTTGTCTCCAAATGTATTGAAGAAGTCGAGAAGCGTGGTATCGATTTTGAAGGGCTCTATCGAAAATCTGGAGGTAAAAGTCAAATAACCGAGATTGCCGAAGTGTTTGAAAAATGCCAGGAAACCCGCTACGATGAGGTTCTCGCTGGTGATATTGCTGGTGTAACCTCTGCTCTCAAGCAGTATTTGCGTTATTTGCCCATCCCTTTGATCACTTACGAAGTGTACGACGAGTTCATTGGAGCCACTGAAGGCGCCAAAGACGATGTCAAGCCCAAAATCGACAGGCTGAAAACGGTGGTACACAAGCTGCCTGCGGCCCATCGGGAAACTTTGGAAATACTAATGAAGCATCTCAGCCGAGTCACACAATACTCGGATACTAACTTGATGACCACCAAGAACCTGGCTGTTGTATTTGCTCCTACTCTTGCTCGCGATACCACGGGAGAGAGGGAGATTTTGGACATGCAGCCCCGGAACAATGGTACTCAGATGTTAATTGAACATTGTGATTCGATTTTCAACATACCGTCACACTAAACTATTATTATTTATATGCCATATCGTTTATATATTATTATTATTATTATTATTTTGAATACTATCATGTCCAGTAATATCTTGGGATTCGAGAGTACCTTTCCTGACACTAGCTAGTTCGGAGTCTTGGGCTTGCGGACCTTTTTGCCTAATTAGGTCCATAAGCTGATTAGGCCCTTTTTGTCCAGCATAAGCCCACACATGCAAAATGGAACTATTTCTGAAACCAGCATAAATATGCCCAATCTTTGACAAATGATCACATAGATATCCCCAATCTATTTAGTTTTTTTCTAAGTTCGCCTTCAAGGTGGAGAGTGCTGCCCGCTCGTCCCTCGCCCGCTCCTTTTTATTTCCAATCGATACAAGTGATCATCCTGGATGCGACGGCACATCTCGTGCGGCTCAGAACCATTTTCCCCGCAGACCTAGGTTTCGAGAAGACCAATGGAGCAAGTGCTTTGACTGTAGACTGTAAAACTATAAATAGGGGAGGAAATCCTCTTCTTTCAAGAGTCTCTTTACACTAAGCTCTCATCAAAAGGCTAATAAACAAAACGAAACAAAGTCTCCACTGCTTTACAAATCAGATAACAGTATCCCACAATGAAAATCCTTCTTGTATTGTACTCAGCAGGTTCCCATGCCCAAGATGAACCAAAGCTTTTGGGTTGCATCGAAAACGAACTTGGAATCCGTAAATGGTTAGAAGACCAGGGGCATGAGCTCGTTACTACTTCTAGCAAAGACGGAGCTGACTCTGATCTTGACAAGCACATCGTAGATGCAGAAGTTGTCATCACAACCCCATTTCACCCTGGCTACATCAATGCTGAAAGAATTGCCAAGGCTAAGAACCTGAAGTTGTGTATTACTGCCGGCGTAGGATCTGACCATGTTGACCTAAACGCTGCTAACGAACGAAAGATCACCGTCTGCGAAGTCACTGGCTCAAACGTCCAATCAGTAGCAGAGCATGTAGTCATGACTATGTTAATCTTGGTGCGAAACTTCGTCCCTGCGCATGAGCAGATCATCAATGGCGAATGGGACGTGGCTGGTGTAGCCAAAGACTCATATGATATTGAGGGCAAGGTTGTTGCTACTGTGGGTGTTGGTAGAATTGGATACCGAGTGCTCCAGCGATTGAAGCCATTCAATCTCAAGGAGATGCTCTACTATGACTATCAGCCACTAGCACCAGAACTCGAGAAGGAACTAGGTGCCAGACGAGTAGAAAACCTTGAGGAGATGCTCGGCCAAGCAGACATTGTGACCATTAATTGTCCATTGCACGAGTCCACTAAGGGCATGTTCAACAAGGAGCTCATCTCCAAAATGAAGAAAGGTGCTTGGCTGATCAATACTGCTAGAGGTGCTATTTGCGTCGAAGACGACGTTGCTGAGGCTGTTAAATCCGGCCAGTTGAGAGGCTACGGAGGTGATGTGTGGTTCCCTCAACCAGCAGCTAAGGATCACCCATGGAGATCTATGCGAAACAAATACGGGGCTGGTAACGCTATGACACCCCATATCTCTGGTACTTCTTTGGATGCCCAGAAGCGATATGCGGAGGGAACTAAATCAATTCTGGAGAGCTACTTGACTGGAAAATTCAATTATAACCCTGCCGACGTTATTGTAATTGATGGTGATTATGCTACCAAGGCTTACGGGCAACGAAAATAATTGAGCCCCAATTCAAGGATTACATAGCTTGCACTCTCAAGGCACTGAGTACGACATTTATACGTTTCAAATATCATTAATTTATAGTTACAAGGTTCTTGGCTAACCAAATTATGCACACCCTACCCCATTCACCTACCACCCAATTAGACCCCATTTTTACAGCTCGTATTCGTCGAGGACCTGTTGCTTGGAATACCTAGGCCAATTTACAGCACCCACTGAATTTCTGAACATAACCACACAGCCATAACACAGTAGAGTTGATTGGTCTTCAGTCGGTGGGTGCACTGTGATCTTTTTGATCCATTCTAAAGTGTCATTATCCATCGGACCTCCACAGATGGCACAAGATTTGGACACCTCTCCCGGTGCCAGCTTGGATGCAGTTCTTACCACAGTTGCTACAACTGATGGGAAGCCTTCCTCCACAGATCTGAAGTATTGATGGACTAATTCGTCAATACTTTGTAGCTTAGTGGTACCTGGGATTCTAGCAGTATACGTCACTACAAATCGATGCAGATTTCGGCGTTGATTATAGAGATTAACCTCGCCAGAAAGAACCTCTCTTAGTGGATACATATACTCATCGACAAAGTGAGGAACACTTGAACCCCGCCCTTTTGCAGTTGATGTGATTACCAGCTCGGCTAAACGGGTCTGAGTGTGGCCATAGAGAGTCCACTGGAACTTTTGGCCATAGTTGTGAATGATCTGGTACTTTAAAGCGGTTGCAGCATCTTGCTTGCTCGTTCTGGTCATTTTTTTCATTGCATCTGTGACATTTTCTGGATTTTCAACATCTGCTCTGATGTTGATTTTCTCCGAGTTTTCACCAGTATAGTTCATATCGATTAAATCAAACTCGCATTCTGGATATTCATCCTTAAGAATATCAACCGACTTTTGCAGATCTTTATCAGTTTCACCTTTCGTACTAGTTTCGTCTACAATCACTGCATGCAAATGGAACCCTTGACGGCCCTTGAAGGTTTCTTTGTGATGCCGTATCGTCTCTACGCACATATCTAATAAAGCAATAGAAGCGGGGCCCATAGACAATGCTAATAGGACATGCCTTTCAGAGTCATCTTTGAAGTTGACTTTGAACATTTCCATTTGCCGTTTTTGACGATACTGGACAAATCTTACAAAGCACCTTTCACAGAAAGGTTCCCCTCGAGACTCAAGAACTGACGGTTCTCCACAACGTTTGCACTCCATATTTGTCTTCTTTTTCTTTAGTTGATTCCTCTTTTTTATATGTAGAGGTTCCTTCTTCGATAGTAATAGTCGGAAGAAAAAAAAAAAAAAAAAAAAAATTTCCTCATCCATCACTAAAGCGCCCAACCTGTGGACATCTCTCCACACAATTTTTGCTTTTGCACATACACTTTTCTGTACAGTTCTCACTGCTCTCATAGATTACTTTCGCCATGAGTATAGAACGAGACAAAAGTAAAGTGGACTTCACCGCTAACGGGGAATATAAATACTACCCGGATAATCCTACAGATGAAGCTCACAAATCGGCTTTCCAGAGCAAATCACCCTCACAGTTTTACGACCCGTGTGCTGAGGCTTCCAAGATGAGTTTAAAATGCATGGAGAGGAACAATTTTGACCGCGACAAGTGCATGGAGTATTTTCATGCATACAAAGAATGCAAGAAAGACTGGCAGGATCGTAGAAAGAAGGATCGGTCAGAGGGTTACAAATGGTAGTCAAGAAATATGTCGAGGTTTCGTAGCAGCACTCACGATGTCTTTTATTTAAAAAGAATCGTTATCACGGTCCTCATCGTCTAATAAATAGTCAAAGTTGCTGTTGTACTGAGTTTTTGTAATAGATGCATTAATGGATTCGCTTTCATCTCCAACGTCGCGTAGAATATCATCTACTATTGTTTTAGCTGCTTGCCTGGCTGGAGTTTTAACTAGGTCCTGGTTGGTCACCAAGTTCGGGCCTGCAAAGTGCATCGTTACCGGTGGAGACATCATGTCGATATCAGAATCGCTCAAATCTCCGTGCCTGGTGAGGTTGTTCTCTAATGTGGATCCAGCCAGGTTTGTCCGCAACGGAGTTCTTTTGGGTGTGTTCTGTAAAGTGCTTCCTTTATCAGTAGGATATGTAGCACCAGCACCAGCCTTTTGGGGTGTGGCCATGCTCATTGATACGTCTTTGGGGGAATCTAGAAGATTACTTTTGGGGGGTTGTATA
This sequence comes from Blastobotrys attinorum, assembly GCA_030564265.1. Taxonomy (NCBI): domain Eukaryota; kingdom Fungi; phylum Ascomycota; class Dipodascomycetes; order Dipodascales; family Trichomonascaceae; genus Blastobotrys; species Blastobotrys attinorum. Next base: position 7,593 of record JAJLUM010000120.1, read on the forward strand.
TCTGGCGATAAAGAGAAGTCGTCGTCGAAAGCCAGCTTTTTAGCGATAGGGGTGGCTTGAATACCCCAGTTCTTGTCTAGAACTTGATGACGCAAAACGCTTCTTGGCGTTGGCGCCTTATTTTTATTTGTATCCTTAGTTGGTGACTTCTTGGATGGTGTCTGGTGACTTTGATCGTTATTTTCGGCGTCTAGAATACTATCGGATATATCATAATCATCGTCTTTTCTGGGAGTCAACTTGGGAGTTGTTACAGTTGGTCGAGGAATCTTTGTAGGAGAAGAGGATCTTCGTCGATGATGATTTTTGCCCTGTGGGGTTGACTGAATGTGTGGTGTGAATTCATCATCTTCTTCTTCCTCCTCTTCTTGATTACCATTTCGAGGGTTATTATTGGAGGCCAGTTCATTCTGGAAATACTCGCCGTCATTGTGCTCACTTTTGATTGGCATAAGCTCGGACTCAAATTGAGAGCTTTGATTCATTGCAGTCGTAGTAGTGTCGTCGACGTCGTTAGCAGCTTGTCCTGGTCGATCAGCCCAATCCATATCGGTATCTTGGTGGACATTTTCTTCGTAACCTGACAGTTTTACATTAGCTGCACTTTCAAGAAACTGTTTCCAGAACTCGGCGCCAGACCAGAGCGTCTTAGACTGCTGGGCATATCTCTCAATCACCGGGAGAATGCTTTCACCCACGATTTTGTTTGCTCTGGCAAAGTTCCTGTCTATTTCCTGTAGAGCTATGGTGATATTCTGTTCTGTTCGCTCCAGTTCTGCGGCCATGGCCTGCTTAGATTGAGCATTTGGAGCGAGACTAGCTCGCGAGGGGGGCATCATGCTAGGCCGTCGATTCATGTTCCATGTGGATATATATATATATGTATATATGTATATAGATATATATATGATAGCGCTTTTTATGGGTATATGGAGATAGGTCCAAGACGGTTTAGTATTTGATGTTCCTCTGTGTATAACGCGAGAAACGGTCTTCCTGTACCAGAGGGCGCGTTCTTTCCGCGTAGGCTGGTACTGAGGTTTACGCGGCCAGTCTCAAGTTTACGCCGAGAGTAGCATATCTTAGACATCTGAGCCGCTGATATCGGGAATAGTATTGCAGTTGGTTCTTCTAACGAGTGATTGATTCTTCAAGAGCCTGGAATCTGCTACCTGCTTCTATTTTCTTTCGATCGCAAGTTTCTTTGATTCGGGCCTTGCTATATCATAGTATATTTTTTTTTTTTTTAGTGTAGCATTGTGCACACTTCCCGTAGTAGAGATAACTATTACCATCAACAAAAATATTCTAGAGTGCAAACAAAAACTCTGAACCATATCTCCAATCTTAATCTAATACACACATAAAAGCCTCACCCGGTTCAAAAACCCCAGTCAATGGATATGCGGCTCATCGTCAGGGTACTAGATTCCCAAGTACTCTGGGCCAAGTTGAACTGGCCGGGCGGGCCGATTCGAATATCTCAATATGGGCTTCTGCATCAAGCAAACCTATATAACCTAGTACGACTAGAAACATACTGCATCGACCACAGTTGGAGTGGATACTTCCCAGCTGGTTCGGGAGATGAATGCAAGAAGCACAATGAGCGACGGCCCAGCCTCACCGATCGACGACGGTGACTCCATTAGGGCTTTTTAGCCATGGCTGTTCGAAATAGTAGGAATCGGCAGTCATAGTGCGATCAATAGTGATTGTAGATGCTTTCGATTTAGTACGTAGCGAGGCTAGTGCTGAAGTCTCTAGAGTCAGTGGGCCCTCAGGGGTACGATAGATGGTATAATAGGTCTCAAAAGGGTATCTTACTTCTGGAAATACGTATATACTGTGAGCCAAACTAAATGGGCTAAAACAAGCTATAAGAATAGAACAGCTAGCTGATGAATAGTACATACAGAATAACAATGTTCAACCTCTTTTTTTTTTTTTTTTTTTTTCTATTTTTGTGTGTTTTTTCTCGCTAATGCAGATGCAGCGGATTTTACCGTACTAATGCAAGTATTGCACCCAGAAATGACTCTACTTGTCCCTCATTCACCCCAAAAACCGCAATTGAATCATAAATATACACTTCCCGTTTTCACAACCCTTTTCAATTCTGATAACTGATTGTAACGTCGTCGCCGATTTCGAGTCAAGCATCTCGCATTGATTTTCACGATTTTCATGGTATTATTTTTCCCAGCCGGGGAGTGTCATGCATGTCGATTTCATGCATGGCTGGTGCCCACACTGCTCTACTACTTCCCTACTTGTAGCAATTAATAACGATCTCCCTACCTTGCCTTATTGCACTTTTCCCTCTTCGACACGACGAAGCTTGTTGCCACCACCAAGATTAATGGCCTCTCCCTAATAAAGTAACTGCAATTTTTCTCTAATCCCAACTATTCCAGAACATCACTGATGGGCCACTACCCAACAGAACCTTGTTTATGTACAGTCCGGCCGATTCGAGATTGTCTTATAGGATTAGGTGCGGAAGGTGGAGTCCTATGATATGCATATCCAATTCGTACTTTGCAGGCCTGTCATGTACGCATCCCTGCCAGCTCTGCTGCAAAGTAGATTTTACCTGCCCTACGGCTGTTTCTGTTTGCGGTGACCCTCGAGATTGACTTTTCTCGGCTTGGATTGCGAAATGTAAATCTTTTGGTTGATGGGTTAAAGGGGGAGGGGATGGTTTTTGTGCATAATGAGTCGTTCCCCCCGTCCTCCTCCCCAATAAGCTCTGCATATCTAATTGATCAGCCTGAAAAGTATAAATATCCTGTATTTTCCTCGAACAATTGGGGAAAAAAAGATTCCTTTCTAATTCTCGACACATTGTCTTACATTCTTTGAAACAGTTTCATAAATCAGCCCCTCGTTCAAGAACGCCTAATACAAACAACTAATAATTAAAAATGGTCGCCAACGTCGAAATTGCTGCCCGTGCTGCTTCTTCTGCTGAAGTCACTCCTCGAGTCCCATCATGGCAATCTCTTCCATCTGTGTTCTCTCTAGAACCAGGTCCAACTGGTCCAGTTGCCCCAACTGCAGACCCAAAGATCGCCGGTCCAACTGGCCCAGTTGTGTCTGTCCCAACCGCTGCTTCTGCCCAACCAGCCAGCGCTGGTGCTGATGGCTCTGCTGGTGCCGATGGTTCTGCTGGTGCTGACGGTACTGCTGGTGCTGGTGGCTCTGCCGGTGCTGGTGGTTCTGCTGGTGCTGGTGGTTCTGCTGCTTCTGGTGGTTCCAAGACTGATGGTGCGGCTGACGCCTCTGGATCCGCTGGTGCGGCTAAAGCCACTGGTTCTGGTTCTGCCTCTGGCTCTGGTTCTGGTTCGTCTAGTGCCTCTGGCTCAGCATCTGGCTCCTCTTCCGCCTCTGGCTCTGAATCTACATCATCTGCTTCCTCTTCTGAAGACAGCGGCGCTAGCGCATTCTCTGTTTCCAATATTTTGGTTGGTCTTCTGGGTGCATCAGTTGTTACCAGCTTGTTGTAAGCTTGTTTCGGGAAATTCGAAATAAGACTAGTAAAAAAAGAGAAGAATAATTAGTAAAAGTAATGTGACGACTGATACGGTAGTAGTAATTTTGTGTTTTCTGAGTTTTGATTTATTTAATAATAGCATTTTGTTCATTTTCTTTTGCCGATTGTTAGTGTATTTAATTTACTCTTGCTCATGGCTTGATATCTTACTTTATAATGAAATTTTTTGATCATTCATTTTCTATATAGCACTCTCTAACTGGGCTTCATTTATCGGCAGCTGGGGACATATGCCTCCTGTTCGAAATTTGAATGTCAGAACAGAAAAATGCACCATAAATGTATAGTAGATGTAAAAAGAATGTATTAATCCTGTAAGCTAAGGTATCTTTAATATTTAAATAGAGAAATCAGTATTTTAACTTATGAATCTGTCTCTTATGGCTAACTGCATTGGTGGTGGCCTGCCGAACAAACGGATGATCCCTTACGCAGTCAGCATTGTCACCATCGGTTCCACCTTTAGAGTCAGTCCAATCACACACAATCGAAGAACCCTGAGTTCGGCACACAGTTCCAGGTGCACAAGGCCGAACAATATATTTGTCAATGTTGCATTGCAAGTACTGCTTCCCCCAGCAGATCAAAGATGACCCTCGACATGCCCCTCCAGGCAAAGCTGGACAAGAATTTGATGGTTCAGGACCAGGAGCTGAAGACGTTAAGATAGTGGAAGTAGGACTAGTGGTCACTGGTGGCACTGGCTCATTACCACTGGTAGTAGTTGGCTCTGGTGGTGGAATCTCAGACTTTGTGCTCTGTGATGGAATCGTAGTAACAGGGATCGATGTCTCACCTCCGCCTGATTCCCCACATTCAGCCCCATCTCCATTGCCATCAACATAGTCACAGAAGACAAATCCTTCGTCTTCAGAGCATACCTTATCACCGGTACATGGCCGCATCAGCCAGGTACCACCTCGGCAGTATGCATAGTTCTTTCCCATGCATTGCTTCTGTCCCTCACTGGAACAGGATTCGCCGATTACTGGACAGTTTTTACCTGCTGCAAATACTACACTTGGTGATAGGATAATTGCACCTACCCCGAATAAAGAATAATTTGAATATTTCATCTTAGATTGTTTTTGTGAGACTTCCCAATGTTTTCAGTGCGATGGTAATTGTTCTCTCTCTCTCTCTCTCTCTCTCTCTCTTTCGAACTTGTAGCTGGGTATAGGAGAACACATGCCTTATATAGCCTTGTTCTTCTACGCAATATTTCAATATATTTTTAGTGGTAACTCGTATTTTGCGCTGTAGCCTCGTAGCAATGTACTTTGCATTGATATCGTATTTGGTACACGGTCTTGTCAAAAAAATCGACACTACATACTCAGCTTTTAAGAGCTATATACGTATATATTCCAGCACAAGTCACCGTACTAAATTAGTATTCCTCGGCCGCTTGATTCAATGTGAGTATCCGCGACATCTCATATAGGTACTATTTGGGTTTCCAATATTCTATGGAAGCCTTTTGTATACTTCTTCTCTGGCCAATGATCATCAGTATACAGTACACTTATCCATTATGGGTCATTGTAGCTGTGACAGCCACAGAATCGCTATTGTATTTCGTGAAATATTTTTTGCGAGAGTAATCAGCATCTTCAGTATTCAGTTAGAGCTTGTTCTTACCTCTAGAATCTTTGATCACTAACAGTATTAATTTTCTCTTCTCTCTGTACTTATCCAAATCATCATGCCAACTGTTAATTATTTTCCATATATGTAAGGATATTTTTTTTCTGTTTTTGGCAACTTCCTTAATCCCTAAAAGTTTTCATTTCGCTTCTTCTCCAAGGTGCTCAGGGAGCGGCTCTGCCTACAAATGATAGATGAGCTTTTCATTTTGAAATATATATGAAAATGATTGATTGGCACTATACGAAATAAACAAACTACAGGAAAAATTTGGATTTAAATAATAGAAGAAAAATACAGGAACTGAAAAAGAAGAGCTAATTTGGTTGAGCTTTTCGAAATTGCGTAGACCGACATACAACACTTAGCCATCCAAATCGTAGAGCCCCCAAAGTGGGATTTCCACAGCCATATTTTCTGGTGCCTCGACCTTCGGATCACCAGAGATAATGTAATATCCATCATGCTTCTTCAAGTGGCCTCGTTCAGTGGAGACAAAATTCAGATAAGAAGTGAAGTTGAGCTCCCAGTTAGGGCCAATAGGAACATTTATAATTGTGGCCATTTTTATACTCCCCTTGTAATGAGTGACATTGATGTGCTCGGTAGAAAAGCTCACCTGGTACCTATAAATATCGTAATTGAAATCGGCTGAGTCTGTGTTCATTGAGTGGTATTGTAAGCCTTCATCTTGGTAATGACTTTTTCAGAATGGATGTCGCCATTGTCTCTCTCCCCAGTATTATTCTGTCTTGAACGAATTGCGTTAGTAGTAGCTACTCCGACACCAGTTAGTTTAGATGGAGCAGGTCTTTCAAAGGCGCTGATTACACATTCGGCGTTATCTCCAGCTGTTCCCCCAGAGGAGTCGAGCCAATCACACACAATAGTTGAGGAAGAAGTAGTTCTACAGACAGTACCAGCAGGACATGGTCTAAACAGTTGATTTTCACCATTGCACTGAAGATAATTCTTGCCGTAGCAGGTCATAGTATTGTAGTTGTGACATTCTGCGCCCGGGGAAATTGAAGCACAGGAGCCCGTTGGAGATGAATTTGATGTTCTTGAACCACTAGTAGTAGCTGTTGGGGTACCTGTGAAAGTGGACTGAATGGTAGTTGAGACCGGTGGTGTATCACATTGTGCTCCATCGCCATTACCATCAGCATAGTCACAGAATACAAATCCATCGTCTTCCGTAACGCAGACTTTGTTTGAGCCACACGACCGTTTAGTCCATACCCCGTTGCGACAATAGGCATAGTTTTTACCCATACACTTTTTAGTTCCTTCGGTATTACAAGAGTCGCCTATTGATGGGCAACCAGAAGGCTCTGGGGCGGGAGTAGGCGTTGTGGTGGCTGCGGTCGTGGATGATGGCTGTTCTCCACTGGAGCATTCGAAACCATCTCCTGGGCCATCATTATAGTCACAAAACACAAATCCCTTATCATCAGTACAAACCTTTGCACCGAAGCAGGTTCTTTCTGCCCAAGTGCCACCTCTACACATTGCATAGTTTTTACCAATGCATTTCTTCTCGCCCTCACTCTCGCAGCTTCCGCCTATGTCTGGGCAAGTGCTCGATGAAAATCTAGTTTTTTCACCTCTTTTGAATTTAACTGATTTTCTATTTTGGAAATCTGTCGAATTGGTCTCTACTGCAATGGAATCAAAAACATGAGCTTGAGCCATACACTGATAGTTGTCACCCTGTTTGCCACCGCTCGAATCTTCCCTATCACACACAATCAAACTACTAGTTTGTGTACGACAAACAGAACCCGCAGGACAAGGTCTTGTTACCCAAGTATACGCACATTGTAAATAAAATTGGCCAATACAGATCATTTGACCGAGATTCTCACACGGCTGGCCCGCAACAGCATCAGGGCAATCGACAGTAGCTGAAGGCTGCGCAATTGAGCTCGTTACCGTAACTGAAGTTTCAGATCTAGTCTTTTGGGTTTTAGTCTCTAGGGCTGTCGAGGAAGATACAATACCACATTGCAAGCCCTCGCTGTTACTCGCTTCACAAGTCACAAATCCCTCATGATCTAAACCACAGACAGTATTCCCACCACAAGTTCTTTCGACCCATTTTCCAACTCTGCAGTAAGCATATTTCTTTCCCATACACTGCTTTACACCATCTTTTGGACAAGATTCGCCAATTACTGGGCATGGAGTAGGAGTTTGAGTTGGCCCTGTTGGTGCAGTCGTACTAGCGGTCGTCACAGCGGAGATGGACGATGTGGTAACCGCTCCGTTTCCACTGCATTCAGCTCCATCACCCTCTCCAGATTGATAGTCACAATAGACATACCCATCAGAGTCAATCTGGCAAACCTTGCTATTAGGGCATAATCGCTCTAACCAAGCTCCATTGCGACATACAGCGTAGCTGTTGCCCATGCACATTTTTTCTCCCTCCTTTTGGCATTCCGCTCCAATTACTGGGCAACTCGGTGATGAAGAAGGAGTAGGTACCTGATTAGAAGTTTGAATAACCGAAGCAGTAGATATAATAGAGGATACAGTTGCTGTAGAGGTGAATGGAGGGTACGAGGGTTCCACAGAGCACTCGACTTGATCGTCAGATGGACCAGTCCCATCACTTTGTGCAATTCCCCTTTTTATATGTTCCACAAATGATTCGCCAGAGGCCATCATATTTGAGTAACCCTGAGACGCATCCCACACCATAACACCACCAAAAGAGCTGTATTTACGTAGTTCTCGAGCCGCATCAATCACCAACGAGGCTGGAGCATAGCCTGTACCGGCAGCTGTTGGAGATCCAGGAACGCCGAGGAACACTTTGGCATCTTTATTGTAAGCCTGAGTTTTGATTAGACTATCCCAGTCTTTAAAGTTGAAATTGCTGCTTTGAAGTGAACCCGGCCGGAAGTTTGTGACTTCGCAGTAATTATTATAGAATTGTACCAGAACGAGATCGAAGTGGGCATTCAAGAGCGCTGTATTCAAAAAGTAATCTGGAATTGGGCATTGTGGAGCCATGGCCATGTAAAACTTTTTACAGCTGTTGACTTGTTTGTTATTATCATAGTGTCTTCGCATCTGGTTAGTGAAAGCCACATATCCCGTGGCCGCACCACCTTCAATGTCCAAATCAAAACCATCCAGAACCACATCACCAAAGGGTCTCAATGTTGGAGAGGTACCATTGCCAAACATATTCCACATCTGATCGGCGAATTCTTCGGCTTGTTGGTCGTTTCTGAATCCATAGAGCCCTGCTGCACCGCCGAGTGAAAGTAGAATAGTTTTTCCTCTGGACTGACAATATTTGATGTCCTCAGCAATTGATGGGCACTGAAGCAGATTTGTCCCTGCGAATAGTGTTCCATCATTACACCCATTGGCAAAGTTTACTTCTGGGAACCCACCAGTGGAATGAAACACGTGAAGGAATGACAATAAGAAGATATCAGAGTTGTCATCGCAGTACTCTCTCAGTCTCTTTTGAGAAGTTTCTTGGTTTTTCGAGTTTTGGCCCCAGTACATGACAATATTGTCTTGTCTGTCTGAATGAAGTGCATCTGAAAATGGTAAAGGCACCAGTGCCAGCAATGCGGCAATCAGCAACTTCCAGTGCATTGTGTTTCTTATAGCGATGATAGGATTAAAAGCAATGGAAGAAGATAGATTCGTCTCTGGTATTCACACTAGGATATAAGACATATAAGTATATCTGATTTGTCGGGATAGGGGAAACGATGGAAAATGGTATACTGGTTTATTATATACTATAAAGAATACGATCGCAGTGATTATAATATTATATAGAAAAGATCGTCAACTGTACATCGTACTCTATAGAAATGACCTCCAAGTACACACAAGAATACAAATCCAAAAAATAAGAGAAAAAACGCAACCCCTCCTAATGGTGCGACAATAACCAGGACTCTGAGGAAATTGAACTGATGCTGTTGGGGTTGATCTGAGATAATACATAATCTGACCAGAGGCGAGTTCGGATCCAGCTGAGCGGCTCACGTACACCGGAAGGGTACCAGACGTACTCAACATAATATACATTTGACTTAATAATGCAGCATATTAGGCCAGAAAAAAAATGGTGCCATTCATTTCAAAATAAAATCCTTGAATCACTGGCTGGTACTAACTAACATTTCAAAAAAAATCATTGAATCACTACAACTAACACTATTGTATACATTACGAAACCATAATAGCTTTCTACAACTTGGCAGACTCCTTGAGCTCAGAAGAGAAGATCTCAGCCAAGTCATCGGCAGCTTCGTTCAAATAGAATCTCATCTTTTCGGAACCCTGCTTCTTGGAAACAATGTTAACCTGCAAAGAGTTCTCGTTGATCATGTACGCACACCCGAAACCTTCGTCAATAACCTGAGACCACCCGTATCCATTGAAGTATTCAGAAGACAGTTGGGAAGAGGAAATGTACCAAGAAGAAGAATATGCGAACATTGGGTCCTGGTACAAGGCTGGCAGCTCCTGGCCTGGTTGCAAGAACTTCTTCAACCCGAAAAAGTGTCGATCAACACCCTTACCGTTAGAGGCATCGCTAATGTATGCAACATGAGAGGCGATAGCCTTTCGTGCGGCAGCGACCTTAGCCGATGTGGATGCAGCTGGGTCCTCCATGGTCTTACAGAATGCTACAGAGTCTTCAGAGACTGATCGGCAGGTTTCAGTTCGCCCCAGTTGGTACTGTCGGGTAGCAGCTGATTCGTAGGTAGGTCGGGAGACACCAAAGAATTTGTAATAAGCCAGTTGGATCAACATTTGCATGTAGGCATCTGGAGAGGCCTTGAACTTCTTGATGAGACCCTTGCCGTAGCCTTGGTAGGTGAAAACAGCTAGTTCGTGCTCACCAATTACAGCAGCAAAGTCCTTCTTGGCAACTTCGATCGAGTTCTCGATTTGTGAGTTGATGTTGAACTTGACTTCTTCTGGGGCCGGCAGGTTTGGTCGCACAGTGGTTCCCAGTTCAATCTTCTTGTGGGTGATAACGTCGTTGACATAATCATTAAGTCGGTGAGTTTGGGTACCATCCATCATGGAGTGCTCGCCCATGAAACCAGAGGTACCATTTTCGTTGACAATGAACTGAAGGGGCTTGTCGTAGAATCGGTTCATACCGTCACCGTGCCAGTACTGGTGGGCACGTTCTTCCTTGGTGACAGGAGCTTGAGAATCCAAACATACCACAAAGGAGGCCGATTCGATATCTTTAAGCGCTTGTTCGTTACCGGCTTCAACCAGCTGAGCACGGAAATCGGCCCAGTTATCACGGTTCTCAGAGGTCAAAGCACCAATGGCTGGGCCATGGGTGTCGCCAAGTTTGTAGACTTGGTTGAATTGGTCCTCTAGTTCTGCAGTGGTCAACTGTTGGCCATCGACTTCATGCAAGACCTTGAAGAATCTGTTTTTTCGGATCACGACGATATGCTTGTACTGGTCGACAGGGTAGGTGACGGTTTCATCGACACCTTCTTTTACTGGCACTCGGCACACGTTGAACATCCACTTGTAGGCGTCCATACAGATTGGGGCCTTTCGCATGTATTCTGGTTCTAAGGTCTTGTTGTCGACCATTTCCTTGAAGCTGAGAGCTCCGGTGGTCAAAGCAGCAGCTCGGGCAGCTGGGTTTTTTCGCAACTTGTCGTCCTTGTGGGAGTAAAAGTAGGAAACATATGGGACGACTGGGTCTCGAACGGCCAAGTAGGCACCTTCATTCCACCAGTCGTAGATCCAGTTCTTGATGTTTGGGTCTGCGACTCGTTCTTCCAGCTTCTTTTGCAAAGGCACACCGTCCTTTTGGACGAATTCTTTTACAGCTGACTCGGTCTTTGCGTATTGTTCTGGGGTTGCTACAGCCCGGACAGTTTTCAGGTATTTTACAGCTGATTCTTCCAACGTTGGAATTGGCAGCTTAGGTAGTGAGTCCTGGAACCGGAGCATTTTGCCCTTACTTAGGTCTTCTTTGAAGGCCTGAGTTGAGTTCATACGGACCTTTTTTGCGTTTGAAACCACTGATCGAGACATTCGTCGAGCAAGCATTGAAGTATTTTGGCTATTTTATTTGACAAAAACGAACAAACCGAAAAACCGGAGATGAGACGGGTTATATATATGTATATGTATCAGAGCTGTGGAGCAAAAGGGAAAAACAAAAAAGTTACCTCGGCCAAGACCGAGGTTCCGCGCCGCACTTTATAGTACTCTCCACGTTCCCCATTTTCATCGGCCAAACGGAAGATGATGCAAGTGCAAATGGATCGGCTGGGTGCGAATACCATGTGGTTTTCTTGTTATATGGTTTCTCCGTGGGTCTGTGTTTCTTGTATTGCAGGCAATTGGTCATCCGTCGATAAGCGGATGGACAAATGGAGCCCTAATAAAAACTTTTTTCTTATTGACTTTGGCTATTGGGTCAGAGGCTTATGGGCCGAGATTCTAGAGGGATTTTTCAAATTTATCCGACCGGCTGGGGAGAGGTTTCATGTGGTGCTGCTGGATAAAGCCTAGGCATGTTTTTTGTGCTGCCGGTGGGCCTATAGGGCTCTCTCGTTATACATCAGCACTTATATACTATACTTTTTTCGACATGCAGCTTTGCCTACACCCATTATAGATTGCACCCTGCACTAAATTGATCTGTTCATCGGTGCTCGATTGACGAAATGATGCGTCAATGACCCCCATAGCTGATGTGGGCTCGGGTCCGACCAGAGTTGGGCTGCTTCATCTCCGAGTTTAATCCGAGTGACCTGAGTCTTGATGACCCCCACTGTGGCCTTGGCTTGTTATTGGTGTGGATGGGGCCTGAGTCTGGCTTGTTAGTTATTGTGTGGACTGAGTCTACTCAGTGAATTCGACTCGGGTGTGCATCTTGAAGTACCAACTTTTTTTTTTTTTTTTTTTTAGTGATAAGGTTTGAGCCAATGGTTGGGCCAGACCCAATGATTGGGTCCTGACCCATGGAACAAAGTTCAAACTCTGTTAACAAAGTGACCGAAAAGGAACTGGCATTGGTGATCCAATAGGCGAAGATGGGTTTCACTTCTAGATGACCTGAGCCGCACATCTGCCGGACTCGAGCATGAGCTATCAAGTGGACTAAACTAGAGCACTGAATGCAGAAATGAGGCAGCTCATTTTAGGTATTCGCTTATGCATGCTGAATCTGGGTATGCCTTATGCTGAACCATGGCATTCGCTTCTGAAGGCTAAACCAAGGTTGACTGGTCCAGACACTTATGAATGCTAAAACGAATACTGGTCCAGGCACTTATGAGTGTAGAATCGAACACTGACCCAAGGCATCTGCTCATAAATGCCGAACCAAGGCTCAATGATCCATTATCGCCAGCCAAAGGTAGGCGACGTGAACGGCTGACTCGGCACCAAAAGCAGCGTGATTCGATTATCAACACCTCCAGTCTGAGCGACCCCAGTCATCAGTCCGTCCTGCCGTCTCATGCAGATACATAAGGGCCGCCCGCTAAAGTGGTCTTCACTCCACCACAGCATGGCAATGTACTCCCGACGAACCCTCTCATCAAACAGGTCCAGGCCAAATAACCGATGAAATGGCTTAATCCAGTCATTAATGATCGCCTTGAAAGTCATGCTCCTACACACTCTAGGGTCAAACATCCTGCCATGGAACCTGGGCTTGTGCACCACTGCTATATGCTCCTGGTCAGCAGTAGAGGCATCAGAGTTTCTCTGGTACGCCAACGTTCCCGTGATTAGACACGGATACTCGTAGTCTATGCTACTTATCATGACATTGATCACATTATTATCGTTAAGCCCGCCTTCAGGAAGCTTCAAGTCCTGGTACTGGCTGAAATCCAGTTTACCAGGAATTGAGAAATCTGATCCCTGGCAGAGCCATGACGAAAGCTCCACAGGAGTGAACTGTTTGCTCTCCAGCAATCGCTTTAGACGAGATTCGAATGAACAGCTTCTCGACAGAATGTCTCGTCCATAGGATTCCGACCTCGAAAGCATCACTGGAAACTCTCTGCTTTGCAGATCGTCTCTTAGTCTTCGCTCAAACTCGTCTGTGGTAGTCCCTCCAGTTAAACCAGCACCAGCTGCTGCTGCTCCGCGAACCTGTAATTGTCGAAGCAGTTCGCCCACGAGGCTGTCATCTGAGGAGTGCGACATGTTGTTATTCTTTCTGTTTTAAAATAGTCACAGAAGTAGTCACAGAGACACGGTGGGCAAGGTAAACTAATAGAGCTAGCTGTGATAGTACTTTTGATATATTGTTACGTTAATGCATGAGCACTATATCAGGAGTTGTTTTATTGCCCCAGATGGATTACAATACAGTCGTAGTAGGTAGGTCGGCACTTATCATCACGAACAACTTCCCAACCTGCTTTCTTCACCGGGGCGAATAAGAAACCTCTCTGACAAATTTTTGAAAAACTTTTTTTTTTTTTTTTTTTTTTAATTCTTCTTTTTTTTTTTCAACATTTCGAAACCAGACCTTTCGAAAAGAAATACTAGAACAAAAGATATAACAAGTATATACTTATATATATAACCATGTCTTCAGTGACTGGATTTGTTCAAAAAAACCAAAAAGCTGTAGCTGCTGCTGCTGCTGTACTGGCAGTAGGTGCCGGTGTAGGAATCTACTATTCCTACCAAGCAACCTCTACATCTTCATCCGCAAATGGGACCTCAAGTCCATCCGACTCGTCGAATGAACAATCTTCTTCATCCCAATCCAAAAACAAAAAGAAGAATGAAAAGAAGCGAAAAAAGAAGCAACAAGAAAAGAATGGTAGCAATAGCGATGAAAAAACCTTGCATGGAATCCCAATGACCAAATACGAAGACGGCACGGAATATCCAAATGTCACCGCAACCACTGAACTTCGAGGTTTGACTCAAGGCGAGCTAAAAGAAGTCGCAGTCCAACTGAAGGCAGCCGGTAATGCTGCCTTCAGCAATAAGGATTTCAAAAAGGCCATTGAATTGTACACTAGTGCCATTAGATGCGACAACACTGACCCAATTTTCTACTCCAATCGGGCCGCTTGCTACAATTCCCTAAAGGAGTACGAAAACGTTATCGACGACACTACTAAGGCCCTGGCGATCAAGCCAGATTACATCAAATGTCTCTCTCGACGGGCCGTGGCCTACGAGAAGCTTGGTAAATACAAGGAGGCCATTTTCGACTTCACTGCTACCTGTATCCTAGGTAACTTCAAGGATCAGTCTCTAAACTCTGCCGTCGACCGAGTGTTGAAGCTCCAAGCTGAAAAGATCTTCACTGAGAAATATTCTAGTATGCCTCAAACCTTGCCATCGGCCAACTTTGTCAAGGCCTATTTCAATTCATTCCGAAAGCGAGATTTGCCAGAGTCAGTCAAAAACGCCACCGAGGGTTCTGGTGACTACTTCTTGAAGCTGGGCTTCGATGCATTGGACCAGGAAACTCATGAATCGTACCAACAGGCCCAGGAATACTTCAACAAGGCCGTTGAAAACAATGCTGAAAATATGGCTCTCGCTCTGGAATATCGAGGTACCTTCAAATTCTTGATCAACGATGCTGAGGGTGCGCTGCAAGATATTGAAAGATCTATTGAAGTTAAACCATCTGTCCAGGCCTATGTCAAGCGATCTTCTATCCACATGGAAACTGGTTCCTTGACCTCTGCTAAATCCGACTTTGATGCTGCTCTGCGATTGAATGATAATGCCCCAGATGTATACTATCATCGAGCTCAAGTTGCATTCTTGACTGGTGATTTCAATAAGGCTGTCCAGGATTACGAGAAATCTGCTAGCCTCGACAAGGACTTCATTTTCTCTCACATCCAACTAGCTGTTACCCAATACCGAATGCAATCTGTCCAAACTGCCATTGCCTCGTTTAGAAAACTGTTGAAGGACTACCCAGAGGCCTCCGATGTACATAACTACTATGGTGAGATCTTGCTCGATCAAAGCAACTTCGAGGCTGCTGCCAAGGAGTTCGACACTGCTATTGAGATTGAGACCAAGAAGTCTGTCGGTGCGATCAATGTGCTGTGCTTGGTCAACAAGGCTCTGGCGGTTTACCAGAAGAGCCAGGACATTAACGAAGCTGAGGCTTTGTGTCGAAAAGCTGTTGCTTTGGATCCTCTTTCTGATGTTGCTGTAGGAACTTTGGCTCAATTCTGTTTGCAGCAAGGTAAGACTGAGGATGCTTTGGGATTGTTTGAAAAGAACGCTGATATTGCTCGAAGCGATGCTGAGCGAATCCAGGCATTGCAGTATGCTGAGGCTGCTAAGACCCAGTTGCGAATTATGCAGGAGCGACCAGAGTTGCGGCAGCGATTGGAGAAGTTGACCAACCAAGGTTGATGAAAAGACTTCCATCTGCACACATCTATAGTTTTGTAAAATAATCGGATAAATGAACTACTTCCCGTCTACCTATCTACACTCTTGTCAAATGATCGGGTTGAAGAACTACTTCTATCTACGCACTTTTTAAAAATAATCGGGTTTTAAGAACTACTGGTCGTATCTAAACACAATACACTAGTTTTGCGAAATAATCGAATTAATCAACCACTCCCCATCTAAGCACACTAGTTCTGTATTTTTTATGCTTCTTGTCTCATCTATAGCACTATCAACACAAGTACACATGTCTGTAGGCTTTTTCCCAGTAAAATAAGACAGTTGGAATACCCTACTGCTACTGCAAAACCCAAAATCCAGAGCATATGCTACGCTTGCGACCAATTCACGTTGCCGACCGATTACCGATTAGTCTCGTCCCTCGTGTCCGAGGTTGTGCCGAGAACAGATATACATATATAAAGAGAACCTTCAGTCTCCACACCGGTCATATTACCCATTTTCTCCATCTCTCCGTATTTATTCCCATTATTCCTTCCGGTTTTCCCACAATGTTTGCAATTGGCTCATCCACGACACGATCCATCCGAACATTCGGCTTACGGCTAATGTCTACTGCTACTTCGTACGAACACATCATCACCTCAAAGCCGGCTATCGGCGTTCGACAGGTCACTTTGAACCGCCCAAAGGCTCTCAATGCTCTCTGTACCCCGTTGATCAAGGAATTGAACCATGCACTGGAGTCTGCCAACAAGGACTCCGAAGTTGGAGCAATCGTAATCACTGGTAGTGAGAAGGCATTCGCTGCTGGTGCTGATATCAAGGAAATGAAAGACCAGACGTTTGCGGAAGTCTACGGTAAGGATTTCATCGAATCATGGTCTGACCAATCTCGAGTTAAGAAGCCAATCATCGCCGCTGTTAATGGTTATGCCCTCGGTGGAGGATGCGAGCTTGCAATGATGGCTGATATCATTTATGCTGGTGAAAAGGCCGTTTTTGGTCAGCCAGAAATCAAACTAGGAGTAATCCCAGGTGCTGGTGGTACTCAACGTTTGCCAATGCTAATTGGCAAGAGCCGGGCCATGGAGCTCATCTTGACTGGTGAGAATTTCACCGCAGCTCAGGCCCTAGAATGGGGCATGGTTGCCAAAGTTTACTCTCCAGATACAGTTGTTGATGAAGCTGTCAAGACTGCATCCAAGATCGCCGAGTTTTCGCCGTTGGCAGTCAAGGCTGCTAAAGAGACTGTCAACGAAGGATATCAGATGGGTCTTGAGCAGGGACTAAAGTATGAGCGACGGGTTTTCCACTCGCTGTTTGGTTCCAAGGATCAAAAGGAAGGTATGGCAGCTTTTGCGGAGAAGCGAAAGGCTGAATTCCGAGGCGAGTAATAATGCTATAAACCACATAATTTGAGTAGAGGGGACTAGTATGTAGAGTGAATTTTAGCAGCCATTGGGTTATGTATGGTATCTGCTTCTTGCTCAATTGCTCAGATGACTGCTTCTTAATCGTTTAGGTTTGTACCACTCCTTATGATCGGACACCCGCGTAGGCTCTGTTCAAGAGGCTTTCTTTTTATATTACGGTTTGAATCAAGCGGATAAATAGGCTTTTGCACCATACTAAGTTAACGACTTACACTTTCCCGCTGTCTGCTTCATTCACATGTATCTTTTAACCTATATCAAAGCAGTATAATAACTTCATTAAACCCATATCAAAGCAGTATAGTCACTTTTCCCTCTACTGGTGATCGGGCCTCCGCGGCGGCGCTGCCTAAAAATTCCACACACCGACGACGCACACATAATATACACACGTCTCACAATTAAAATAGACTAGTCAAATTCATTTATAGACATGGACCACGAGACCAGCTTCTTGTACCACTTTACACCTCTGCTCCTAGTTTCCGGGCTGGGAGGTAGTCCTCTTCTACGAAACCACCCCCTACAGCAAACTGGCGACCCTTTAGCAGTGAGACCTACCAGCATTGATCATCCGGTAGCCCAGGACCTCCATGGTCGTTTCTCAGCGAAATCCAATGATCACAAACTCTACGAGCATTTGGCACCTAAGGCGTCGAAAAAGAACATTAAACATCTTCTAAGTGTTCGGTTTATCGACGAGGTATGTGTTATTTGTACAGTATAATATTTTGCACATTTTCTTAATATGCATCCTGCTATCAGTTCACTAACTAGATACCAGACGTTCAAACTGGTCCCTACAAAAACAAATGGCGAATACTCAAACGGCCAACCCCATTCAGCATTATCTCCTCGTAACCCGCATTCCGATCTATACCCTGATGGTGTTATATCAGTGCAATGGATCGAAAAATACCTGTATCTGAATCCGGGAATGGCACTGAGCTTCCATCTCTTAGGAGACACAAGTACTGACGATCAATTGATTAAAGATCTTAATGCTCTCAAGTCTCAATGGTTGAAGAGAAACGTTCGTTTCGTGGCAGTGGTCATTGGAGAGAACGTCTCTGAAGACCGAATCAGCCATTTGCGCAGGAGCACCGGTTTGGAAAAGCGAACTGGTATGTTTTTTGTGCCAACAAGTTCGAATGCATTAGAAAAAGAGACTCTTGTAGAACAAATATGCCAATTGGCATACACACAAGGGTTGGAGTACTATTCAGCACTAGTCAAAAAAATTCGCAAAAAGCGTGGTAGCCAACCTTTAATTCATGAAAATGTCAACCCCGAGGGTAGCACTGCTAGCTTGCCAACTCTACCTCTGTCAAGTGCCGGATGGGAATCAAGGTACTCATTCAAAACAGCTGTACTTGCTGAATTCCGACAGGACTTGGATTCAGCTCTGAGGTCCTACGAAGTTGCATATGAGAATATAATGGAGCTGCTCGAAACATATGTGGAAGTTAATGAACGCTGGTCTCAGGCATTACAGCTAGTAGACGTTCTTGCCTATAAAATGTACAAGATATGCCTATATATAGACCAGCCAAATGTGGCATATCGCAAGTTTGAAATGCATCTAAGAACAGTGCTGGCCATTGCCAACGAGACATTGGACAAACCACTATGGAAGGCGAAACAGTATCTCAAACTTGCTCAGCTAGTCGAGCTTACTGACGATATCAAGATTGATAGATCAGCCCCATTAGCGCCGGCTCCTGATGAGTACACGACGCGGCTGCCTCGATGTGGTTTTCTGTACCTACGTGCAGTCGAACTAATGAAGCAGTCTAGTTCTTCAGGGCAAGATCTGGAAAATTCCATCTTTGATGCCTTGTCAAAGGCGTTGAAGGATTTCGATCACGGGAAAAGTGACCACCACAGGCGTTCTGTGTCTTACTCTCTATATCAGCATGGAGAGGCCATGTTTGCCAAAAAGGACTATCCTGCTGCGCTCAAAAGCTTTGACAAAGCTGCTGAGACTTATCGGCAGGATGGGTGGAGAACAGTGCTCATTCCTATTCTGGAGCGAATTTTGAAATGTGCTAAAGAGGGCTCAGAAGAGTATAATAGAACTCTTATCGAGTTGAATGTCCTTGATGGGCGACAGGTGGATCTCTCCAATGATCTGGAGGGATCACACCCGGAGTTGCGATCGTCATCGACATCGCCATTGTCAGCCAAATTTGCTTTCGGGTCTAATCAGCTCAATATTGGGCTCGCTGGACACAGTCAATTGACACTGCAAAGCAAGCGTGACTGGACTCTAGAGGAACTCAAAGTTGAGTTTGACGGACTTCCTGATGTGACTCTGCATCATGACAAAGTTGCGGCCACTGAAGGCTCTAATGGCGGCTTCTTCACATCTAACGAGACTGCAGACTTGGCCTTCGTCGCCGAAAAGCGAAAGGTTTTTGAGTTCACTCATGTTCCAAAAGATTTGGGCAAAGCATGTGTAAAACGAATCACCGCTATAGCTAAACTTGGCCAGGGCAAGTACAAATTTGATATCCCAATCCTGCCGTACGACTCTTCTGGAGTAGTGCAGTGGGTTGTAACCGGGAATAACAGCAAAAGTGCAGACAAACCAAATAGTAGGCGACTCTCTAATCCTCATGCCGTAGAGATTGCACCAAGACCTGCCAAGATCAAAATGCAATTGCCTAGTCACATTGGCACGGCGGCTGCAGGGGAATCTCTAGCCATGGACCTCTCGGTGAATAACCAGGAGCAGTCTGAAATTTCTTTAAAACTCGCTGGCAAAGTCACTTCAAACGAAGGCAAAACCATCGACGAATGGACCTTGTCGCAAGACCAGGCAGTGGGCAAATCGTCCTACCCAATAAAGGTTCAAGTGCCCACGAGTGGGGCAACCGGATTCACCATAGAAGTAGCAGTATCGTATACACTCAAGTCTGGTGAGGACGGTGATGGTGATAATTCGGTGATCAAGGATGCAATCTCAATGAGTTTGCCCATTGTCAAGCCGTTCCGAGTCAATTTCGACGTTTCTCCAAGACCACATCCTGATCAATGGCCATCGTCCTTTATTCCTCAACAGACCCTGACTCATGCCCCTCTCATCTCGAAACGCTGGAACTTAACTGCATCTCTGTTGTTCCTTTTGGGAGAGTCTAATACCAAGGTTGTAGTTGTGGGGTCTGAACTAGAATTGAGTCCCACGAATGCGGGAGAAGCGGTTTGCACGGTTATTGACCGCCCCGCTGATAAAGAAGCTGAGTTGAGTCACAATCAGGGATTCAAACTCAATTACTTGTTTGACACGTGTAGAGGAGAGAAAGAAATTCGTTCAGTAGCGGCAGAGGCATACTTGTGTATCAAATGGAGACGCTCCGGTTGCGAAGAGATCAATCAGTTCCATATCCCTGTGGTCCGATTGAATCTTCCGCTTCACGAACCCAGGGTGATTCTGGACTGCGAGAGGATACAGGATGGTAAGTTTGTGCGTTTAACATACTATATTGAGAATGCTACTAGCCATATTCTCACGTATTCTGTGTCCATGAGCTCCTCGTCGATGTTTGCATACCAGGGCCCGAAGTTGCAGACTCTACGGGTGCTTCCGTATACGCGTAGAGCAGTGGAGTATACACTTTTGCCGGTTGACAATACTGGAGCACAATGGCTCAAGATCCCACAGCTGCGGATTCACGATACATATTTTAAGCGTACGTTGGTTATTGTGCCAGCTAGTGGGCTATTGCGGTCTGATAAGTCGGATCTGTTTGTGAGGGCCCTCGATAGCAGGCAGTAGTATTTATAGAATGACTGTATAAAGAGATGTATTATGTATAAATTTAGTTGTACAAATGATGATCTAAACTTGGTGTGCGGCTGACAGTCGTTTCACGTGATCACCTCTTTTCTGCTCTAGCACGGCTATAAATATGCGCAGCCAGTCAATTCCCAACGTTTTCTCTTTCCACACTAATATAATAAAGTGAATAATAAACAAGACAAAAAAAAATGGGTGTTCAAGTTAATACAATTGCTCCAGGTAAGTACCGCCGTCATAGTACAAGCATTAAGAGCTAACACTCTGCACCAGGTGATGGCAAGACCTACCCAAAAAAGGGTGACCAAGTCACCATGCACTACGTGGGCTCTCTGGCCAGTGGCCAAAAGTTTGATTCCTCACGGGACCGGGGCCGACCTTTCCAAACCACCATTGGTGTTGGCCAAGTGATCAAGGGATGGGATGAGGGTGTCCCTCAGATGTCTGTTGGTGAGAAGGCAGTTTTGAAGATTTCTCCAGACTACGGATACGGGGCACAAGGATTCCCAGGGCGAATTCCACCAAATTCCGAGCTCACTTTTGAAGTTGAGTTGTTGGGAATCAACTAATTCATCTATGGCTGATGTCTGGTCGATTGGGTTTTATTAGATTAGACAATATAGTATATTATACAATAAATAATGATGAATTTTGGATAACAGTGGCACCAGGCTCCATCAGTCCATTGGGATTGTATCATTGGGCCCATAGGATAGCTTTTGTTTCTCTACACCGTCTTTTTCCGGGTGCTTCTGCGCGTAGGCTGTCTACTAGCAGCAGGTGGTGAAGCCTTTGAAGCAAGTGTCGATCTCTTACGACTACTGGCCCGGGTGCTACTGTTGTTAGTGTGCTTCGCTGCTTTTGGTGATGGTGCACCTTCTGGTTCTTCCTTTTTGGCCGCACGCGATCTTCTTGTACGGGTTGCTGGAGTAGGGGCTTTTGCAGTTGATGCGGTTCGTTTTCTTGATTGTTTCTTTGGTACTTTGCGAGCTTCTTTTTGTTCTTCTTGTTGATCTTCTTCTCCCTCTTCCTCTTCTCCCTCTTCTTCCTCTTCTTCTTCTCCTTCTTCTTCTTCTTCTTCTTCTTCTTCTCCTTCTTCTTCTTCATCTTCCTCCTCCTCCTCTTCTTCTTCCACTTGTTGCTCAGCATCTCCTTCTTCAGCCTCTCCTTCAACATGCACTTCCTGTTCGCTTTGTTCTTCCTCTTCATCTCCTTCTTCTCCCTCTTCCTCTTCTTCTACTTCTTCTTCTTCTTCTTCTTCTTCTTCTTCCTCCTCCTCGTCTTCTCCTTCTTCCTTATCGTTATCAGCCTTAATAGCTCGTTTCTCATCACCATCCGCTTCTTCCTCTTGCTCCTGCTCCTCGTCCTCGTCTTCGTCCTCAGAACCATCCGGGTTCTTAGCCTGCTCAATCATCAATTCCCCATAATCTTCCCAAGGAAGATGGAAATCCTCAACTTCCGCCTGATCAGCCTCCTCCGCTCCCTGTTCAATGGCTTCTAGTCCCTCCAAATTGTACAGTTCGCCCAACTTGTCCCATATATCCTTTACTTGCAAGCGTTCTCCAGTCACGTGAGTATTATTTACAGTGCCCAATATACTGATCATTCGGAAATGGCGATGCTCCCCAACTGGTTTAAACCGGCAGATAGCTCTAAACAAGCTCGTTTCCTGCTGTTCAGTCCACTCTTTCATTTTGATTATTGTTATTAGTAGTAGTAGTGGAACTTGGAGGAGGGTAAATATCACCACCGCGCGTGGAAATTTGAGCCGATTTTTTTTTTTTTTTTTGGGATCAATATACGGTTGGAAAAGACACCCACAAAATTTTTCAACCTGCCGACACACCGGAATTTTTTTTCCTCACCAACAGATAGACTATAAGAAAAATGCCCAAACGTCAGCAGCTACTGTATTCTCTTACGAGAAAGAGAATCCGTAGCTCCATGAACAAGTTCAACTTGTATAATGCCATGACTTGGAGAAAAGGCATTCGACGAGGTACAATGTTCCAACAAAAGTTCACTGCAAAGCAGGAAACCCGGTCTTACCACGGTGAAAAGTTGACCGAAACCCAATGGAGAAACATCTTTGGTGGCGAGTTGAATGGTGTGAACCCATTGAAAAGTACCAAATCTTTGGGCTCTACCTCTGCTGCTGATGGTGCTGAAAACCAGCAACAGGAGACTCCTTGGGCTTTGCAAACATTTTTGCCCATCGAGCGACGGTTGGACACTGCAGTATTCAGATCATTCTTCGCAGCAAGCCCTAGACAAGCAGCCCAATTCATTGTGAAAGGTAAAGTCAAAGTCAATGGTATCAGAATTAGGTCTCCAGGATACGACCTGAAAGCAGGAGATGTATTCTCAGTTGACCCAGAATCTGTATTGTTTGCATTGGGTCGAAAAAAGCCTTCTGTGAAGGAATCAGTCGAATTAGTCAATCGACAAATCAAGAAATACAACCAGTATCTAGCACGATGTAAGAAATACCCATTGAAGATGTGGAGGCTGCGACAGCATAACCGAGCTCGGCATGGGATCTACAACAAGAAATATATCCAAAAGCAGAAGGCCAAAATCCAGGAATCAAACAAACGGCTTCAACATGAAATGAGTGAAAAAATCAACTCGGTGAAGCCTAAGGTGGTTTTGGAGACGATCTTGAAGTACGAGCCATTTTTCGATAAGCATGGAACACTACCTTTGCCTAAAGGTGATTTACTAACCAAATCGTTATCAGTATTTGGATTGGTAACTGGCAAACGGGCTGAAGCCAATGCGGTGAATGGGGCTACAAAAGAGCAAATCAAACAGGCCATGAGCCAAGAAGAAGATGGAGCAGTATCGAGTGATCTGCAACAAATTCAGGCAAAAATTAATGCATATTATGGTAGCGCGGCAGATGGCGAAGATGCCTCTGCGGGTAATAAAGGTGATGTGAAGAAGTTGGTGCAGGATGTGGTTAAAATCAAGCAGGAGCAATTGCGAGTGTCTTACCAAGGCAGAATGAAGAGTGAGAAATCTGTTGGCGAAAAGTATGATCCAAAATGGGTTGAACGACTGCCTGAAAAGGTGCCCTTGCTCGATGCCAGCGCTGTTGCCGAGGAGAATGATCCAAAAGCCGTCGGTCCTGTCAATCTGCCCTTCAGTAATGGCAAGCTGTACGGATTGGCTGACCCTTCGAAGCAATATTTCACTCCGTGGAATCCTCGACCGTTTATTTCTCCGTTTGCTGTTTTGCCTCACCACATTGAAATTAGTTTCAAGACATGCCACGCGGTGTACTTGAGAGATCCAGTAGCTCGACCTGGGCACTCTGAGATCATTTCGCCATTCCCATTAGACATGCATGAGCGGGCATATATGTTTTATATCCGAAAGAGAAGAAAGAACTTGTAGATTAGCAATCTCTCATGGGACGTGGGAGCAGAGATGACGAGGAGCCGCACAACGAGGGGCTCGGCCCCTCTTCCCCTACGCGCTTGATTGACATTAATAAAAAGTTTTACTATACTTTTTAATTTGTACATATAGTAATAATGGAAAATAGTTTTCAATTGTTTATATATACCCTATTTGTTCGCACTAGTCGTCTCCGCCAATTACAATCTCGCTAACAAGATTGCCGTCCTTGCCAACCCGGTGAACCATCTGCTCAGGAACACCAATCTCATCGTAGCTGCCATCTTCGCCATCCTTCACAGGACAAATGTTGAGACCAGTAGTCTGCGAAGTGTAGATCTCAACTTTCTTGGCCTCCGATGAAGACAAAAATACATGGCCATCATTGCATTGATCAATGGTCAAAGTTGGGATGGACCCAGTGACCTGGACCTTAAAATTGTTACAGTTGACGTATTCAATACTGGCAACCAAGCTCTCGGCCATCAACCCAACTTCTTTGCAATTGTTCAGGAATATTGTATTTACCTTGCCTTTGACCTGGATGGTACATTTCTGGCATTTGTCAATAAACACAGATTGGTTCATTTCACCGTCAATTACCAATTCGTGCTCATTTTCAAAGTATTCTACGATCCATTTTGTATCTTCCAGTTCTTTTCGAGGTGGCCTTTTGCTCACTTGCTGCTGTGGCTTGGATGCAGATGCGCCAGAAAGTGAACTCTTCTTCTTAGGTGGAATCTTCGGTGGTTGCTTACGGAGGTCTGGGTTCTTGTGAGTCATTTCACTCTTATCTACCTTTTTGAGACCCGAAGTAATGTCAGAACCTTTGTTCAATTCAGCAAATACAGCGTTCATTCCACCGCTGCCGCCAGAGGACTTGCTCTTTTCTTTGTCATCGTCATCTTTGAGTAGGTCGGCTGGCAATGGAGGTGGTGGTGGGGGAGGTGGTGGTGGTGGGGCCCCTCCTGCTGGTCCACCACTAGCTGCTGCGGGTGGTGTGTCTGCCTCAGAGGCTGCAGCAACTTCAGCAAGAGGTTTGCCTTTAGGATCCCAAGTAAGCCCAGCAGGGTGGTGTGTCTTTACATATGTCTGTAGTGCATTCAACATTTTGCTGAAATGTTGAACCCATTCCACTTGCTTCTTATCAGAGTCCTTAAACTCCTTGAGGATCTTATTGCCAAAGAACTGGGCAGAGTCTTTGAAGTCTGTAATATAGGAGACTGGCTTGTTGTCAGTGACCCACCCAATTGCTGGGACACCTTCAGCAATAGTAGCCAAATGGTTACTGAACTTTGAGGTCCGGTTTGACTCTCGAACACTGTTAATTGCAGCTCCTTGTTGCATCACTGGACCAAACAGCTCTTGGAACGTTGGGTCCATGTAGTCCTTTGGTTTTTGAGAATTTTGAGCAATTGCAATCAGCTTTCGTTCACTCTCAAATGCTTTGGCCAAGTAAACAATTTGTTCTTCCACCAATGGATCAATTGATTTGCTGATAGCTACAAATGGGTCGACGAATTCGGCCACGAATTCGTCGTAATCCTTCAAGCTTGGACTAGTTTGTTTGCTGGAATCCTCAATTTCTGGAGCATTGGCCATGGTAACATCTTGTGGAGTTGGGTCAATTGTCACCGACTTACTTCCAGAGGTACCACTAGCAATGCTGCTTCCACTATTTCCTGCTTTCTTCAACGCGTCTTGCTGGAAAACGGTCAAATCTTCCAATCGGGATGTCGCAGCTTCAAGCCTGTTTAGTAATTTAGTAATTAGTACTGATACCCTTAAAACCCTCACTTGTCGTGTGGTATTCAAAAACTTACCGCTTCATCAACGTAACAATATTGTATCCTGCTGTTTGCTCCTTTTCGTTCGACATAGTTTTACTTTCTTTTAAGGAGAGTCGTGTCAAGTTCGGAAGCTAGAGACGGTGTCGGCCTACGGTACTATATATTATTCTGGTGGTGAGGTGTATAGATGGGGTTAGTCCCAACAACCACTACTGTGCTAATCCGTTCTTGCACCATTTTTTTTTCATCCATCGTCGTCGAAGAAGAAAGAAATGCCTACTGCAGCAAGAAATAAAGACAGAGAGGCATTGCCTATAAAACATGTATACCCAATAAGAGACACGGCACCCCCAGACCACCCAGAACCTACCACAGGTGGGTGGGCAGAAGGTCTGCCCATTGCAATCGACTTGGGAACATCTCACACTCGAGTTGGATATGCTACGAATATCGAATCCGGTCCTCAACACCATTTTTACACACAGGTCTCTAAATTCCGGGATAGAAAGGTCAATCATACTTACCAGTTGGTCGGTAATGACACATACCTCGATAGCACGTCGAAGCAGAATATTAGAACCCCCTTCGACGGTGCAGTGATCCAGAATTGGGATATGATCGAGACTATACTGGACTACAGTTTTGCCAAAATTGATGTTCAGAGCCAAGGTGGTGTGCAAAATCCAATTATTATGAGCGAGATGCTTGGGTGCCCCGTGACTCAAAGGCGTACAATGACAGAATTGCTATTTGAATCGTACAATGCTCCATCGGTTGCGTATGGCATTGATTCGCTCTTCTCATTCAAGTACAATCGTCGTAATGACTCCTCCAGCACTACCAATGATAACTATAGTGGGCTAGTTATCTCTGCTGGTAACGAGTCGACAGATGTGATCCCTGTGGTGAACGGTCACGGGGTGATGGCACTGGCCAAACGGATCAATTGGGGTGGAAGGCAGGCTGCTTCGTACTTGCAGAATCTGCTTACTCTGAAATATCCAACTTTCCCGACCAAATTGACCTTCAACCAAGCTAATAACCTAATGCATGACCACTGCTATGTCTCCAACAACTATGAGGAAGAGGTCTCGACTTACCTCAACTGGGATGGGATCCAGGATCGAGAACGGGTGGTCGAGGCTCCATACACACCCAATGTAGTGGTGGAGAAGAGCGAGGAAGAGCTTGCTCGAATCGCTGAGAAGCGTAAGGAAAGTGGACGGCGATTGCAGGAACAAGCTGCCAAAGCACGGCTAGAAAAGCTTATTGAAAAAGAGAATAACCTGCTATACTACCAGGAGCTCCAAGAGCGGGTCGCTAATGGCCCCAAACGAGATATCAAAAAGACTCTGGACCGAGAGGGGTTCCGTGATGAAGCCCAGCTTCAAAAGACAATTGACGAGTTGAACAAGTCGATCAGACGAGCTAGAAAGCTGGATGTAGGCGATGACGGCGCGGCTGACGATTCAGCAGCTGAACCCCCCAGCTTTCCTTTGCTTGACATTGCTGATGAGGACCTTAATGATGAGGAAATCAAAGAGAAAAAGAAGCAAAAAATGCTCAAGGCCAGTTACGAGGCTCGGCAACGTGCCAAAGAGGAAAAACTGTTAGAGAAAAAGCGGCAGGAGGAAGAGGCACAAAAGGCCGCTGAATGGCGAGAAAACGACTTGGAGGGTTGGATCCAACACCACCGAGAACTCCTTGCCGAGATATACAACCGTCGGCATGAAAAGCAGCAGCTCAAGGAAGATTTGGCCAACAGGAAAAGTCATGCTTCCCAGATGCGGATGAAAAATATCGCTGCTTTGGCCAGCGACAGTAACAGAGGCAAAAGGAAACGAGCTGGGGGTGCCTCACGAGGCGGCGCAATTGATGATGATCCAGACGACACCTTTGGGGCTGATGACAATGACTGGTCTATTTACAGGAATATCGCCAATGCCACAGATTCTGAGGAAGAAGAGGAGGAGGAACGACAGGTGCAGGAGCTGCAAGAACAGCTAACCAAGCACGATCAAGATTTCCGAATTGAGGACTTCACTCGGTTGCCTGGTGCCATTGACTGGCGTGACTCTGTGGTCAACATGTTTTTGCGAGGGCCACGAGAATACGATGCAGAGAGCCAAGCGCAGGCGCACCAAATGAATCTGAATATCGAGAGAATCCGAGTGCCAGAAGTACTGTTCCAGCCCTCTAATGCCGGTGTCGACCAGGCCGGAATTTCCGAGCTTTGTGAAGAGATGCTGGTGAGACAGTGGCCCGAGAAGCCGCCAAGCGATGAAGCCACTCAGAATATTTTCCTCACTGGTGGGTTGAGCCAGTTTGAAAACTTTGATACTCGGGTGTACAATGAGATTCGGTCTGTACTTAATGTTGGGAAGCCATTGAGGGTTGTTCGAGCTCGAGACCCGCATAACGATGCCTGGCGAGGTATGGCAGAGTGGAGCACTACTGAGGAGTTCAAGCATGCGTCGATTTCGCGTAAGGATTATGACGAGATGGGGGTCGAGTACATGAAGGAGCACCGATATGGGAATTCAGTTGTTTAGGCTGACACGGTTATTATGTAGTTAGTTTACGCTTTTTTCTAATTGTCTAATTTATTGTCTTATCCAGTTTTGTGGACACTTTTATCTGACAAGCTCACCAAGCTTATTGTTTTTGGTAGATATTACGTTCTCATAATTAATTCCCAAAACCGCCGCATTCCATGCGGCTTATGCGTGATTTTACTAACCAATCAAGCGTTCAGTTCTTTCAACAATGCCAAATGTATTTTATTATGTCTGTATTATCTACTAGTCGTCAATAGTTGCCCTAGTCCGACTTGCCTCCCTTCTTCGACGCAGTTGGCTTCAACCCCTTCTTTTTCATAGATCGCCGTCGGGATTGCTCGACATAAAAGTCATCCTCACCTTCATCGAACTGGCCAAAGTCATCGTTAATGATTGGCTCAACAGTCTCATCGACCTCCTGTCGCGCACTAGCCTCCTTCTCCTTAGCGCCAGCCTTCGTCTTGTCGTTAGGCGAAGGTCCGGTCTTCTTGAACTTGGCAACAAAGAACCCGTCAACGTTATATGTATGTGGATAGTATCGTCGAGCAAGCTTCAATTTTGGATTGAATTTTTTGCCTCGGAAAGAGGTAAATCCCTCTTTACCGATCTCTAGCCCAGAATCAACTAGCTCAACATTAGGACGCTTGCGTAGTGCATAGTCTACTACTGCCTCATTTTCTTCAACCATCACAGAACAGGTCGAGTATACAATAACACCACCAGTTTTAGAATTGGCATCCACAGAGTCGATAGCAGACAACAAAAGCTGTTTTTGCAAGTGTGGGAGTTGGATATAATCCTTCTCGGTTCGACTAGTCTTTACTTGTGGATCCTTAGCAATAACACCAGAACCTGAACATGGTGCATCTAACAAAACTCGATCAAACCCACCAATTACCTTAGGGAATTCTCGAGCATCGTAGTTGCAAACAATTGTGTTAGTACATCCCAATCTGTGAATATTGGCGATAAGACTCTTTGTTCTTCCTTTACTGAAATCATTGGCGAACAAGCACCCTGTATTTTTCATTTGCGCAGCAATGTGAGTAGATTTACCACCGGGAGCTGATGCCATATCCAAAATCCGTTCATTCTCTTTTGCTTGAAGTGCCATGACTGGCAAAAACGATGAAGCCGCCTGCAGGATATAATGACCAGCTAAATATTCCGGAGTAGCACCAACAGGGACTTCAGACTCGAATACTTGCAGCCCGATCTTGGTCCACTTGATGAACTCAAGGTTAACCCCACGATTAATTAGTGCCTGACGCAGGTCTCCTCTTCGCGATTTCAACGTGTTTACACGGATTGTGATTGGTCTTGCAACTTCGTTGGCCTCAAAAAACTCGATTGCCTCAGCTGGACTAAATAGCTCAAACAGCTTTTGGGCCATGTATGGTGAATAGCCATAGTATGTACAAATATCTTCCAGCAGCTGGTCGATATATTCCTTTCTGCTCTTGTTCTGATCCCGCAGTGTTTTGAAATCTTCTAGCACCTTAACGATTTCCAAGATTCTTGTTCGCACTGTGATAACATCAGCTGGTTCTGCAGCCTCTGCGGCCTTCTGCTCATCAGACGGAAGGACATCAGGAGTAGCGGTCATCTCTCCATTCATTCTTTCCTTCATCTCCTCATCGAGATCTTCCTCCTCGCTATCATCGTCTCCCCCAAATTCGTCTTGGCTGGCCATATCTACATCAGAATCGTCTTCCTCTTCCTCATCAGAGTCCTCACCACCAAACTGGTCTTTCATTGCCTTTGCGTTCATAGCTTCCAAATCACCATCTTCGTCTTCATCCTCGTCATCGCTGAAGATAGACATCTTTACCTTATTTGATCCTACATCATCCTCATCATCGTCCAGATCCGAAAGTTCTGGTTCATCATTTTCTTGGGTGGATTCTTCTTCTTTATCTGAATCTTCAAAGAGATCTTGTCGGGCCTGATTGATGTCTTCGGTTTTCAGCTTGACTGATTTTCCTTTAGGCTTTCTTGTTCGCTTTTCAACCTTTCCTTTCTTGACTCCTTTGAAGTCTTCGTAGGAAGGAGGATCCGGTTGCCTCTTAGCTGATCTTTTCTTAACCATTCTGGTGATATAACTGAAATATGGGCAGATAGGTATAAAGGTAGGTAGGTACAAGGTGACAAGAAATTTTTCAAACTATGCCCGCCGGTCCCAAAATTTTTTTGAGCCGCTCGAGAATTTTTTTTTTTTTTTTTTTTCTAGT